>JAVHNF010013120.1:10872-23073 GCA_034783455.1 Micropsitta finschii
AAGAATTTCAGATGTTAGCTGAGACAAAGACATTGCTCAAAACTTTTGTTTCTGGGAAATGAGTTATACTTCAAAAGATAGGGAAGGGATTACCAAGGGTTGTGGGTTCCAGTCCTTGGAAAAGAAAGGAGAGCAGGGAGGAAGCACCACCCAAGGCTCGGACATCTGCCAAGGAGAAAAGAGGGGCTCAGTCAACCCACCTGAATATAGGATGAGGCTCATCCTTGCCCCTGGGACCATCACACAAGCCCTTACAAGTAGTGAACTAAAAGTCACGGGGTGGAAGCAAAACCAGACTCTCATACAGCAAAGAGTTAAGAACCTGTACATAGTTACAGTGGAGTACCACAAGTTTTTATACAGGTAAGGGGGTATTTCAACCAGTAAAGTTCCCAGGACAGTTTCATGTATTTTGTGTTTTCCATGTATTTCAAAGGGACACCAATTCTGATACATTGCACCTGGGACACCATCTGGAATAATTTTTTTCACCTGCTACTGGTAAACACCTCACACTGTCCTAAGCAACAAAACCAACACTCTTGGCTTTTTCATCCACTTAGTTCTTCAATGTCTTCTGGCTAGATAGCCGCAGCCAGCAAGTTACTGGTAGGCCTGAAAAGGCTTAGGTTTACCACCAAAAGTCTGTCCTGGGCAAGAACTAGTTTGCCACGTTGTGTGTGGTTACAATGAAAAGCTTATAGTGCAAGGACAGCTAGAAAACAACTAGATCTTTGCACCCGTTCTACTACCTATTCAACAGGGCAAGTCTTCTACTCACTCTTTCAGTGATTACTCCTTATCACTGGCACACAGCAGAGTAGTGAAATATAATTTGCATCCAAATTAATTTCTATGGAACCATTTCCTTTCAGCCTGCAGTTCCCATCGGTAAGACAGAAGCCATGCATTCAAAAAAAAAAAGAAAAGCCAACACTCAGGCACAGCAGCAAGGGAAAGAATAAGAGGCAGGTACACTGGCTTGGCAGTGGAATAAGAGTTTCAACAGACCTGGAAGAAGAATAATGAGTAACCAAAAGGAAGAAATGTACCCAAATAAAATTCTGAATGCCCACAGAACATTTAACCTCATTTCTGGCAACTGGAAGGCTCTTATGAACCATATGCAATTCAGAGTGAGTCTGCTGCAACAGTGCTGTCACTTTCACATTCAAACTTTTCCAACAAGATTTCTCAAAAAAAAGATAGGAAGAACTTCTAGCCCTTGACATAAAATTCTAGTGGAATTCAAGTAAACCTAGCCTATGTACAACCAACAGCCCAAGTGTGCTTCAGATGACTTACATGACACCTTGCAGGACTTTCTGAGGATCAAGATCGAATAATCTATCAACATAGTGGCGGCTACTCGCTGTTACTTCCTGTGGAGACAGAAAAAAAAAAGTAATACTTTAAGTATTTCATATCAATTAATTAGATTAGACATTAGGAAGAGATTCTTCCCTTTGAGGGTCCCTTTGAGGGTGCTGAGGCACTGACCCAGGTCGCCCAGAGAAGCTGTGGCTTCCCCAATCCCTGGTAGTGTTCAAAGCCAGGTTGGACGATCTTGGAGCAACCTAGTCTAGTGGAAGATGTCCCTGCCCATGGCAGGGGGTTGGAATTACGAGCTTTAAGGTCCCTTCCAACACAAACAAGTCTGAGATTATATGATATAATGGCAGACAACCAGAAATGATTAACACAGCAGCAAGTCTACAAAACCTATTAGGCAAGATAGCAGCAAAACCACAGAATCATATTTAACTGTGTAGTATGTTACTGCTGGGCAACACTCACACAAAGAATTAAGCCTGTGTTCAAGCATGATTTAAAGATGACATACGCAATATACATAAAGTGTTATGATTCAAAGCAAGTTAACAGTCATTTATGAACAGGGCATGCAAAAAGCATCTACTTCAGTTACATTAAATTCCAATTTTATTATGTTTAATTACTACATAGAAAAAACATGAATTCCTGATAGAAAGTTTTAAGAGCAGTTAATGCTGCTCAAGAAGCACACCCATAAACAAGCTCCTAAAATAAGGAAGCTTGTATCAAGGCATTTTTCTGTAACTTACTTTATCATGACATTATCTACACAATTCAGAGACTGTCCTTCTATACAGCATCCCACACAGCTCCCAACAGGGACAGCAGCAAAACATTCTCCATAGCACTGCCACAGCTACTTTGTCAAAGTGAACTCTCCTCTCAGCAACAGGACCATGCTTGTAAGCTAAACATTTATGCACCAATGAACTGTTATTCCCTTTGAGAAGATCCAAAGTTGCAGATGACAAGCATTCCAAAAAAAAAAGGGTGGGAAAGGGGAAGGGAATTTTCCCTCCAGGTTCTCAGGAACATGTGCCAGGGTGCTTTTCCATTATGTCTTGGGGTTTTTTTTTCTTTTTGTCAGCTCAACTTCTCATTAGGTTTTTCATATATTTTTTCCTTCTGAATTTTCCCTCAAAGAAGCTGTAAGGGAATTGAGAACTCTTCCTTGCTTTTGCAAGTATCTCAAGCTGAATCTGCTCCTGCTTCCCCACCCAGATGTCAGAAGCACCACCAGCATCTTGCCTGTAGTCTCAGAGGAGAATCATCTAGAGGTAGCAATGCTCCTCTGACTCCAGAAATACTATTAAATTATGCAAAATGAATTCTACAGCTTCATATTAGAATCATGGAATAGTTAGGGTCAGAAAGGACCTCAAGATCATCTAGTTCCAACCCCCCTGCCAAGGGCAGGGACACCTCACACTAAATACTCACTGTGTAATGAAAGTATTTTCTGAGAAGAGCAGTAGACTTTGATCTACCTGATCTATGTATCTATATACAAAAGTCTTCTAGACTTCAGAGATCTCACTTTCTGTTTCTAAAATATCCTAGCTTTCACCCTATCAACTATTATGTTTGCAATATGTAGAAGAGCATTCATATCCAGGCAAACAAGTTTTTCAAGTAGTCCCCCAAAACAACCTATCAACATCATCAGTTTCATGGTTCTAATTACCACTAAGAAATTCTAAGGGAAGAAACAGCCCCAAAATTCAGTTCTTTTAAGTAGCATCTACACTACATCTTTTGTATTGTTACTCCCGAGTAGCAGAACCCGGATGAGCAGCAGGACTGGGCAACCAACACCGTCTATTCTACTTACTCTCAGCTTCCCCTAAGGAAGCTAGCGGTAGTTACCAGACCCCCTCCTACCACACCAGCGCCCTGCCCACAGATGCAACCCATCAGCCTCCTCCCTGCAGCACAGGCCGTGCCGGGAGATTCCCAGTAGCTCCTACGAGAGGATTAGCGTTTCGCCACCAAAACACCACCCACATGCTCCATCAATATCCCTCATTTGCTCCAGCAATGACAAGATGCATGTTCGGTGTTTAAGCCCTGTTCAGTCATTGATCTTATTAATAAAATTGTCAATGGGAATAGGTGAGTAAATTATTATCAATTGCAGAGACAGCTTTTGTAACAGACACACATCCTAGACTCTGCTGTCAGGGCTGAAAGCAGCAACTCATTTTTCATAGGCCATAGAGCAGGCAGCCAGTGATAGCTCCCTTAGGTAGCAATTCTGCATATTCAAATGAAGACTGTAGAAATTACATGTAGTAACTGCATTTATCTAGAGAGATCCCTGCACTGCTTAAACCCATAGTACTTGAGCATTTCAATACTGCTAAAAATCCTATCTCCAACATATCAATGAGGAAAATGATGATTAACTCTTCCTTTAACAGACTTGGGCATGAACACAACAAGAGACTCAATAATGCCATAGAAAAGGCAGGGTCTGAATTCAGGTCTCCTAAAACATAAGCTAGGGTTATAATGCTTTGCTCCTTATCCCTTTTTTGAAGGGAAATATTGGGAAAAATCACATCTGGTCAGTGGAACAGCCGCCCCTCATGGGATCCTGGAGGCACCGGATGGGCTGGGGAGAAGGGGCCTTAAAGTTCATCCAGCTCCAAACCCTGCCACGGGCGGGGACCCCTTCCACTGGAGCAGCTTGCTCCAAGGCCCTGCGTCCAACCTGGCCTTGAGCACTGCCAGGGATGGGGCAGCCACAGCTCCTCTGGGCACCGTGTGCCAGCGCCTCAGCACCCTCACAGGGAAGAGCTTCCTGAGACCTCCTCACAATCCACATTTGTGGAAAGGAAAGGAAAGAAAAAGGGGATAAAATAAGCAGGAAAATGACGCCGCCTTTGGACTTTCCAAAGCCTCTGGTTTCACTTCTAAAGCCTCGTTTGCAGGGTCCCAAGGCTCAGGTGCAGTTTACAAAGGCTCGGCCACGGGGATGCTGCGGGCGGGTGGGGGGCACACGAGCCCGGCCGCGGGGCTGGGCAGGGCCCGCTCCGCCGTTCCCCGGGCTCCCGCGGCCGCGACCATCCCCGTCCCGCCGGCAGCTCCGTCCGGTGGCAGCAGGAGCCCGGGACACGCGTGGACACAGCCGTGGAGAGCGAGGCGGCAGCAACGGCTTTTGAGCGGCACCAGCAGCTTCTGAGCGGCACCAGCGGCTTCTGAGCGGCAGCAGCGGCTTCCGAGCGGCACCAGCGGCTTCTGAGCGGCACCAGCGGCTTCTGAGCGGCACCAGCGGCTTCTGAGCGGCTTCTGAGTGGCACCAGTGGCTTCTGAGCGGCAGCAGCGGCTTCTGAGCGGCTTCTGAGCGGCACCAGTGGCTTCTGAGCGGCAGCAGCGGCTTCTGAGCGGCACCAGCGGCTTCTGAGCGGCTTCCGAGCGGCACCAGCGGCTTCTGAGCGGCTTCTGAGTGGCAGCAGTGGCTTCCGAGCGGCACCAGCGGCTTCTGAGCGGCAGCAGCGACTTCTGAGCAGCAGCAGTGGCTTCTGAGTGGCAGCAGCGGCTTTTGAGTGGCTTCTGAGCTCAGAAGTGGTTGAGCTCTTCTCAGCTGGCTGCTGTTCAGGGGTCACTCACTGAGAAGTGATGGGAATTTCAGCTGCACAGTTTGCTGCTCAACCACCTGATCTTTCACGTCCTCAGGTCCTGATGAGTTCTTGCAAGGTCCAATGGACTGTGTAGTGCCAAAGCTAAAAAACAACACTTTGGGAGGGCAAGGTGGATCTTGGAAGGAAAAAAATATGCTCTCAAGCATCCGAATATTTTAGAGAACAGTCCCAGTGGTCCCTGCCCCAGATCCACAGCACTGTAATTGAGTCAAGGGACCAAATCCTACTGTCTCCAGCTTGACACCATCTCTTTACTGCAAAGACATGGCTCTGAACTCAGGAACCTCTCACACAGCCCCAAGTCATGGAGATGCTCCGCACTTCCACTCACACTCCTAAGTGATGTGGAAACCAGAACTGGTTTTTCAGGGCAATTCAGCTGCATAGAGGCATATGTGAACAAACATGGGCAGAAAGCAAACCTAACAGCACTTCCTCATCACTAAGTGGTAGACTCTGGATGGCTGACAAACACCCCTTCCCCCTCTTCCCCCAACACGCATGAGAAGCGAGAAGACTCTGTTCCAGAGCACAACTGCACTATAAATAATTCAAGAGACTTCTAAATTATGCAAAAGCAATCCCGTCATCCCCTTGGCCAAGCTGAATGCAGGTGTGGTCAACCCTTGCTCTAGAAGTTGCTGCTACACAGGGATTTCAAGGCCACAGAGGCTCTGTGCCAATAGCACATATCTGAAAGCACAATGGCCACTTACTAACAGGCTGGCTGCACCAAACAACAGCGCGACAGGAGGCATTTGGGGACACAGGACTGATGGGGAAATAGCAATTCCTTCAACCCACCTCTTCTCCAGGGACCTCATATGGCCCCGAGAGAAAAAGCAACAAATCACGTCCCCTTCAAGTGAGGCTGCTTGGTACATCTTGCCTCTATTGATCATGGTTACTTGGCAGGAGCGGAGGCTGGACAGCACTGGCACAGTGAGACAGGGAGGAGAGGGCTGCCAGGGCAGGTGGGAAGGAGAAAAGGGAAATGAGCTACTACAGAGGGAGGAAAAAAGGAACAGTTTTGCCAGCACAAATAATGTACAGGGAAGGCTGCGCTGAAAGCAGAGAGAATCACGGTCTGCTTTGCTGCCTCACTCCTTTGCCTTTGGGAGATACTGCCTCCCTGAGTATCAGGGCCACAGAGGTTTCCCTTGGCAATGGGGTCATTAAGCAACAGAGTGCAGCTCACACTGATCACTCCAGGGCACCGCTCTCCTGATTTACTCTGCCCTTTGCTCTGCCTCAGAGCCAGCCCTTGCACTACAAGCTCCATGAAAACAGGACTTCCTCATACACAGCAAGCACCATCCACTCTCAGCCCCTACGCAGGCAAACCCTTCTTCCAAAGCCCTACCTTTACCCAGCTCCTGCAGCCTCCGAGATCTGTCCATGTGCCCAACGCACTCAATCTGCAGAGGCCTCTGTCCTCCTCTTTTTCCCTGCTGCCCAGCTAGAAGCATTTCTGCCAGAGGAAGGAGGAATCGAAAGCACTACCATAGCCTTCTCTTCAGCCTCAGCACAACCAGCTTAAAACCTCAGGTCCCTAGCTTACCTTCCCCTTCTTTCTTAAAGGGCTCAGCATCGAGGAGAGAGACTCCTTTTCATGTCTCTTTGCCATGCTGTCTCTCTTGATTTCTGTTCAGTTCCAGTATCCGCATGCTGAAACAGGGGATCCTAACACCAATAAAGTCAGTGTAGCAGATGCCTGCTTTTAGATCATAGGTTCCACAGTTGCTGAAGCCGTTATGCAGCAGGTCTAATTTGCATTAGTCTTTCAGTATGCTTCAAATCTGCTCGCTGCAGCTTTGGTATCATGCAAGACACAATCAGCAATATTCCGAGATAAAAATGACCCCAAAGCCTTAAAGAGATGACAGAGTTTGATTCTGCTCGCTCACCCTGGCCCCACCTGTAAGGATTTACACATCGAACGGGAAAACAGCACTCCAAGGGAAAGGCAGCAGGGAGCTGGGATTATAGATTAGGCAGCAGATCAAGAAGGAGGCGATAGCTGCAGTGAAAAGGATAGCAGGATCCAAGCAGCGACCAGAAAGTTATTGATAACCCCTGGGCTCAGCACCGCACCCGGCTGTTCTCTGGGATTTCTGAGACACTGGCGACAGAGCAAGCACAGGAAGCGGTGCGTTTCAGTCGCTGCTCTCCTGCTGAGCCCCTGATTGTGCCAATGGGGACGTCGCAGCTTTGCTCCGTGCCTCAGTTTCCTTGGATGGGAAATGGGAGCGACTTCTACTCCAGGTAAGGGGCTTGCTTAATTAAAAGACGCTTAACAGGTTGCTTTGAGGCCCTCAGGGAGAAAACTTGTCATAAAATGCAGAGATGATCCTCAGGAAGAGGAGCTGCCTCCACTGCCCATCTCCGGACAGCCACATCCACCTCTCCTGCTGCTTGCATGCTTATGCATTAGAGGCTGAAAACGCACGCTGGCAGAGTTCCGCTTGGTCATAGCCAGCGGGCATGCCCAATCTTTTGGAAAAGAAAAATCCCAACAGAAAACATTAAAGAAGCCTATCGAGACACAGGCCTGGGCACTCCCTTAGCTGTGGAAACTGGGAATGTTAACTGAGCCCATCAAGCTGCCTATTCAAATCTGGGGGGAGGGATGGTCTGTGTAATCTTGGTATGAAAGGCCAAGGCCCCCACAGTGAGCAGCTCAGTTAATTTTTGCTATTCTAAAGCAGGGAATAATCACTTCCTAAACCATGGCTTGAGAATAAGCCCTTGCTTTTTCTAAGGCAGCCAGTTCCCTTTACACTGCTTCTTCCCTCAGCTTTCCTGATGAAAGCTCACAGCGCAGTGCTGCACTTCCTTTCACCTATCAGGTTTACCAGGCAAGCTCCTGAGCACAAAAATACACCCACCGTGTTCCAGGTGTTCAGAGGTTTGAAGAACAGGAGGTACCTGTTGTGCTTCAGGAGGAGCTTCAGGGAAGTAAAGGGTTTGCACTGCAGGGAGCACAAAGAAGTCAGGAAAGGAAAGTAAAGAAATCCTGTTTCTGCCTTCCCAAGAGCTGCAGCCAGAGTCCATTTCACAGGCATGCAGGTATGGAGTGCTCTTGTGTACCCTACATCACTGATGCACTATGCAGCATCTCTTCCCACCTCCTCCAGGAGAAGGGGGAACTCAGCAGGTCCAGGGCTGCACCTCTGCCCTGGCTCCCGGGACAAGCATCTGGTCCTGGCACTCCATACAGCATTGATACTGCTGCACAGCCCAGTCCCAGCAACACAGCCACCTAACTCTACCAAAGCACCCCAACCTGACCCAGAGCTACCCACAATCCGAGGCTTGCCCCCTTTTCTGACCTCTTTGCAAGGCTCCTCAAGCAGCACTGACCTGACAGCACAGTCCATGTGTGCACCACGGGTATGTCACCACCTTTCCAAAAACACCTGCGATGGAGAATAGGAGGCATTCCTCGGATGTCCTTGCCTTGTATTGCACTGCCCCATGTGCCTCCCTTCCCCAGATTTCACATCCCACTTTGTTGTAGTACCACAAGATGCCATCCTGTCGTCAGGCAGAATGCAGTGCAGCCTGACCTTTTGTTGCGGAAATAACGGGTGACAGTGACTGTAGGCAAAAGCAGGTGGGGACAAGTAGCCACACTTCACTTCTACTGTCAGGGCTGATAGCATGAACCAGCCCTTTGAGGCACCTTACCCTGACCTAAAGATGTGAAGACTGCTCTTGTGCCAGTCAGTACCCCCTCCGCCTTCCTCTCTGCCAGAGTAATTGTCAGCAGTACCAGCCTTCGTTAGCACCACCTCCTCCAGCTACATCCCACTGATTGGGTCACAGATTCCAACAATGTACAAAGGGCTCATTTTAAAGCAATGAACCCCACCTAAAACCTAGGCAGCCTTTAGGAATGAATGCCAGCCCAGCTTGTCCCATCTATCCATTACGAAATTCCCCTACTTCCTCCCTCCACATTGATGATTCGGTGCAGGGGCCGGGGGAACATGTCAATTTGTGATAGCAGGTGCACCTTAAAGATGCTATTCTCAAGCTAAGAGGGAGCTCAGTCACAGCAAGCTGAAAACTCAGCTATGAACCCTGCCACGAGACAAGAATTTCTCTCTGCTTGCTGACAGGTCAAAGCAAGGGAGGGACTGAGAAACTTGTCTTTCCTAAGGCGTCCTTCACAGACCGCACGTACACAATAACATCTGCACATACCGTCCTGAACCGCTGCTGTACCCACGACTGCTTGTAGGCATAAATACTACAAAAGTGCACGCATTCCGTGGTAATTGTACCCAGCAGGATCCAAGCGCATTGCTACATGCACCCAGCAAACACCCACCCATGTTTGTCACACAGGCTTCCCTTGAAGACACGCGAGAAGCATGTACATCAACCGGGCAGGCCACAAAGTCACACCGTACTTAACCGGTTGCACGTGGGAGAAGGAGGAGGAACGCAAACAAGGTATATGGGAACTGCGTGAGCACACACACTTCACAGGTACACTCCCCAGGCAAACCAACCAGGTGTACCTATGCACACTGCCATGTGCCTGGCCGAGATTAAGCAGGCTCTGTGACCACGAAGCAGCTCCAGCAACCCTCCAGACCAAGCTATCCTGGTCTCAGGCACAAGTGCTGTAGGTAGGTATTTACAGTTGTTAGCATCCCCTAAAGCTAACATCCATGCAAGTACACACGCTATATTCCACCTCCTCCTCTTCTTGACCTCCTCCCTAAGGCAACCCCTGCATGCCACGCAGGCAACTTTTTCCAATCTTACCAGCATTTGCAGGGAGAGAGGGAGGCAGGTAGCAGCTCAGCCCTCAACCCAGTTTGGAAATGGTCCCCCACATTCTAGGCACCTCCGATGGAGATAAGTCTCAGCAGCACCCAGAACCAAAGGTGTGCCAGCACGAAAAGCAACAGATAGGCCTCCACACTAGGAATAGGGTAAGAAATCTTGCCTGCAGCTAGCCAGAATCCCTCTCCTCTCCAAAGGATATAATTGCTATATCCAGGGCATTAATAAACAAGCTATACAGGTATCACTGAGAGCCCTCACAGGGAGAGAACATTATACCTCACAGTGGATTTCTTGCCACTACTGCAAACATCACCTGAGGGTGCAGAGGAGCTATAAATCTTCGAGGGACTTTTATGACCTGCAGTGGCAAGAGTCACAGCTTCACTCCTCTTCTGCAGTTCGCAATAGCTTTCATTCAAAGCTTGCTTTATAACACTTCAGGAAGGCTGGAGGCTCCCCAGGAATAGCTCAAAGGACTACTCTTTGCCCACCTCAGCTTGGAGGACACATTCCCAGCACTACACAGGTGCTGCAGCTGTGTTTAGGGGGGCTGTGGAAACTGGAGGTGTGCTGGAGGACAGGGAACGTGCTGGTTTCCCCTCCGGCTCTCTGCTCTCCGAGGGTCAAGCAGTGGCCCACCCTGCTCGATTGCAGCTCTCCCCTGAGCAGCTGGCAGCAACCAGGTTTCGGCAACAGGGATTCTGAAGTGCTTCATCCAAAGTCACAGCCGGACTCGAACACCATTCTGCAGGTGGGATCCACAGAGCACGAGAGCCACCCTTTGGGGAAGGGACATGGAAAGTTCCTGCTGACTCACACCCCGCTGGAGTGGGGGAGACAGGGGCAGGAGTAGGTGGGAATTTGAAATTCAGCTTGCAGAGGGCTGGGGGTTCCTAGCGACTCGACTCGTACTTGTTAACAGTGGTGCCACCGGGTGTTTTCACGGGCTTGAACTTCCCACTCAAGGGGAGGGATTTGGAGTTAACTGGAGGGCCATTCTCTGGGAAGGGAGGTGCTCAGCACCCACGCTGTGTGCTGGAGACAGGGCAGGCTCTCTGCTGACCCAGGCTCTGCCCTAGGGTGGGAGGGAGAGCGTGAGACCCCGTCTTTGGCTCTGGGAAACAAGAAGGGCTCTCAGGAACGACCCCGGCATGGCTCACGGAAAAGCAGCCTGTGGAAATCCCCAGAGGAAAATCACGGTCCAAGGCGCTGCCCATCCCGCGCCGCACTCCCTCCCTCGCTGAAGAGGTCTAGAGCTGCAGCAGATGCCGTGCTCCCCATCACCCTTGTCATGCTCACCCAGAAAGCAAAACTCACAAGGACAGAGCTACGGCAGCCTGTGCCACTCCAGCAGGACATACACCTATTTCCAGCCCGCGAACGACCTGAAACCCCTTGCACGAGTGGAGGAGAGAACTTGGGTACCCACGTCCCTTTGCAGCCAGCCCCCAACGAGGGGACTGTAGCAATGTGACACAGAGAGGGATCAGGGGGAGAGGGGACGTTTGGTGCTGATTATACACATGTATTTGTATGTATGTTTGCCCTCCTACGCGCACACTCCTGTTACTCCTTCTCTCTTGCTGCAGGCTTGGCACGCATCCCCAGCCCGTGCCCTCCTCGCAAACCGAGCATGGGCAGCAGATGGGCCTTCGCTGCAGTGCCCCGGCCAGAGGGTGCCTCCATCCCCGGCGAGCCCGCGGCTGCGGGAAGGGGGCTCTGGCAGCATCGCCTCCCGCCTCCCTCCCCACCGCCGATGCTCCCTAGCAGGGGATGCCGGGATTATGGGTGGGGGGGGGGGGGCGTGCGGGGAAGAGAATAAAAAATAGCACTAATATAAATAAATAAGGAGCGGGAGGTGGGGGCTCTCCGGGGAAGCCTCCCCAGCAGTGCCCGCAGGGGATGACGCCGCACCCCCGGGCCGAGGCGCAACTTGCAGGTGGCGGCAGCGGAGGGTGGGGGACGGACCGGGGAAAAGGGGGGTCCCGCCGTTGCTGCCCGCAGCCCCGGAGCGGCTCCACCGGGGAGGCCGGGTGTGCGCTGCCCCACACCGCCCGCTCGTCCGCTCACTCACTCACCCCCGGCCGGCTCAGCGTCGGTGTCCGCCGGGCCCCCGGCGGGGCGAGGCTGCCGCTCGCCCCCGGCCCGCCCGCCGCCCCCCGGCATGGCTCGGCGCCGGCAGCGGCGAGGAGAGGCGAGGCAAGCCCGCAGCCCCCCGCCGCCTTCCTCCGCTTTCCTCCTCCTTCACCGCCGCGGAGCGGCCCGGCACCTCCTCCCGGCAGCGGGAAAAGATGCGATGCGGAGCCGAGCCCCGCCGGCAGTGGCGGGCAGGGCTGCAGCAGCCCCTTTTGTGCCGCCCTCCCCGCCAGTCTCCTCCCCCGGCGCGCCCGCCCGCCCCCCCGGGGCCGCCGCCGCCGCC
>JAVHNF010013122.1:0-12396 GCA_034783455.1 Micropsitta finschii
GTCATCCTTCTATCCACCAGGACCCCCAGGTCCCTTTCCCCTTCACTACTTTCCAGCAGGTCAACCCCCAACCTGTATTGGTACATGGGGTTGTTTTTCCCCAGATGCAAGACTCTACATAATGTTGCATAGCTGCATAAAGGTCTTTAGTGATAAACTGCTTTTACAAAAACTCAAGAATGACCCTTTGTGTTAAATGAAAGCATTCACTCCTACAGGATCTGAGCACTCTAGGAGTAAGTATGGGTGCAGCAAATGCAAAGCGAGGGTCTCCTGAATTACCATTATCTTAGCTATGTGGTTAGCAGGGGAACTTGCCACTAGATTCCCTTTGTATAGAAACCTGCCTCTTTAATAGCAAGTTTAGCACTACTTCTGCATTTTCGGACTTGAAGTCTACTGGCAATAGACAGTGATTCCCCCAGCCATTTGATGGAAGAGAAAGTCAGCATCCTGAGCCCAGGACTAGGGTACTTCTAGCACCCACAGGCATAGATACAGCACCACAGCCTACCCCTGACTCAAAGTACACACATGGAAGGATACCCTCTGTCAGGTGAATCTGCTGCATCTGGTCCATAGAGTCAGAGTAGGAGAGAGTCCATGGCACTGTTCTACAAGGTAGATTTCTGCTCCAGACAAGTACAAGTGGGATCCTGGGGAATAACCCCCTTCCTCCAGTGCACAAGATTAGACATCTCATAAGCTCTGTCTGAGCTCTGTATGCCTCCCCTTCTTCATGACTTCGGAAAAAGGGGAGGAATTTGCCTTTTGAACCCTGCAGTGTTAGCCAGAGGGGTTTCCAGTGTTCCTGCTCATTGAGCTCATTTTGCTCACTCCAGCATATTATACCCTCCAGCTCTGATGTCTGATCTTCTGCCCATCTGATTTTCTTCTGATAGCAGCTTTTTTTCCCCATGTGAGTGAACAAAGTGAGTGAATTTGCAGTTTTTCAAGTACCTCAGTGCCCAACTGGGAGACTGATCAGCAAACTGTGTAGTTTGTCTTCTTTCTTTCCTAGTAAATAAATTAAACTAGAGGAAGCTGTTGCTAAAAACTAGTTGCATATCCCATCCATGGCTGCCTACTTATGGCCCCTTTAAGCCATTCATGTCCCGCTACAGAAATTATTTGTCTTGCAATCCATACCTACTCTTTCTGTTGTGTGATCTATCCTTTCCTATCCACTTTGCTGCTGGCTATCATCCCTTTAAGAAATGAAGGAAAAATGTAGCTCTTTCATATAGCAAGAGAAGGACAGGTGTTTCCTGAAGATTCAGGATATGGGAAAATGACATGCCAGCCCAAACTCTGTGCTAAAAAATTCCCAAAGCACAGCATTGCTGGAGTTTGCATTACCAAGGAAAGCTGCCAGCACCCACAAATATAGAGAAAAATCATTAATGAAGGTTTATACCAAACTGTGCACCATACAGTCTAAATGTTTTCCCAGCATTGAAGATGAGGCAATGCAGGGATTTATCATTTCAACCATGCTTGAAAATGCCAACAACTTTTTAAGTGTTCTGTGCTACCAGTATTGGAAGTGGGATCTGAATTTTTTGAGGAAGAGTCACACAGCAGGAATGACCATTTTTTTTCCATTTGAATGAGAATTTATTCAAATTTTAGAAAAAAATACTTGAAAATTTTAAATCCTTGACTATTCCATGTCTGGTAGTTTGTTTCTTTGATTTAAATCCCCCAGTCTCCTCTTCCCTGCATATCTTCAATTCTAGGGCTAAATGGTACTTTCTATGGCAATGCTGTATGAATTGCGTCTGGTCCTGCTTCAGCTACATGAAGCAAGGACTGCCTTTCCAAATTAATGAATACACTTTTTGAAGAGGTTGTGGAGCTCCCTGGAAACTTTACAGCAGGGAAGCTTGGACTTGGTATGTGTGAGGCTTGAGGCTGGGATCTATGGAGAGAAACAGAAGGATAAAATTTTTTCACAAATAGGAGTTTGAAGAAGAAAGAGAGACCATGTATAGGAAAACAAGGAAGAAAGGCTCTGAATGCCCACAGAAGCTGGTGAGATGGGACAGAAGGAGCAGAGCATGGAAGGAACAAGGCAAGAGGCCTGGGATGGAGCCCATGTCCTGGGAGCACAAAGACCAGGGTTTCCTCTGTTGGAGCAAATAGCTGCAACATCTTCCCACAAAGCATGTGCTGCTTCTGTTTCTGTTCAGATCAGTGCAGCAAATGACAACTAATGACTTCTGTTAGTCACTTGGCCAGCTCAGATAGCACAGGTCTGCTTGCTAGATTGTACAGTTCCAGCCTCATCCACAGTGATTGTTACTGTTGTGCCACATCAGTTTTAAATTAGTTTGAAAGTAGCATACAGAAAGGTTACATGAAGTGAAATGAGAGAACTACTTGAAACAGACTGTCATAACACATGCATGGCCTACCTAATTCTTTCATATTGCCTAAATGCTCAACTCTTTCAAACATTACAGTATTTGAATATCAGATGGTTTTCCCAAGCAGTGCTGGCCACTGCTCCCTAAAGACTCCTGCTTTCCATTCTCTCCTGCCACAGGCAATCCATTTTGCTTCAGAACTGTGTGCTGATGCATAACTCAGAGGTTTCAGGGGAGAAGCATAAGGGAATGTTTATCAGGGGAGGCAGAAGTTCTTAAATACTCTGAAAAGCCCCTAGGACTCTGCTGTGGTTGCATCCACATGAAAGTGCCTGGGAAAAGAACAATTCTGGACAATTGCTTGACTTTATATATGCAAAACTAAACAGATGCTAACTCGCAGGGCTCCAAACTGTGTCAGAATATAATAACAAATACACTGCCTGCATGCAGACCTATCCTATCCTAAAGGAATAATTCATGGCAAAGGTGTGTATGGTGAACACATGATAATGCTGAGAATCATGAAAGAGAGCAGTACAACATTCTTTCTGAGTTTTACTGCTGCTTGGGTCTGAATTGCTATCACTTCCAGACCCAAATCCTTTAGTCTTTTACACAAAGATGCAGGGAATATTTGAAGTTAAAAGGAATCCCCTTCACACCTAATCCATGAAGTTTTGAGATATTCTTTATTGCCAGTATTAGGTAGATATTTTTCCATTTGTAAGATTGATTGTATAGTCTTTGAGATGTGTTTATCATAAATGCCATGTGAAACAGGCTTTCCTGAGAAAGATGAAACAAAAAATGGATTGGAGCAATTTAAAAATCATTTATGTTGGGCAAAGTAACCACCCGCTAACACCAGCCACATGGCTTGAGATTGAATAACACTGGGTGAGGGAGGAGAAATACCTGCTTAAAATTAAATTGGATTCAAATTCTTCAAATCTTCAATATCTGACTTCATTTGTAAACCAATGTCATGCTGTATTTTCACATCTAAAACCATGAAAATTTTAGTGTAAGGATGATTTGGGCATTAGTCTTTCCTGTGAATGTGATGTGGCAATGAATGGCCTCCAGCTGCCTAGAATGCACTGATACAGACCCCAGAGTAGACAGGTGCATTGGCTAAACTGTGCATTTACCACTCATTTGACTCACATGGTTGGTTTTGCTGTGCAAGTACAAAGCACAGCTATGCTACTATAGCTGTTTCTCTACTGGGAGCACTTTGTCACTGTGAGTATACTGCCTTTCTCAGATTGGAAACACATTTCTAGTCCAGACACTTGCTGTTCCCAGTACATAAGCACTCTTTTGAGACTCAATGGGAGTACAGAAACACAGTGTGAGCTTGTGCAGAGCTAGGCTGCCTACATGCACAAAGGTACGCACGTATAGCAGAATACTTCCTCATTAAGCAGAATTGCAGTACTACTGTGGGGTTTTTTGTTTTTGTTTTAGTAGAAATGACCCTGGAAGAAGGCAAGAATGAAGGTGATGCTTCACAACAAAGACAGTAGCAATTTACTAACTGGATGCTGCTGGTGGAACTCTTACCGATTCTGAAGCACTGGCATTGGTAAGGTGATGAGAAACCAGTGGTCACTCCAGCTCCCTGCCCTTTCCCACATGGGCAAGATGACTGGAGCTCCCTTTATCTCTTCCCTGACAGAGAAGGAGATGGTACCATTGTAGCTGCCAAAAACATGCACTGAGAATTGGATCTGTAATAGAGGAATAAGGGGAAAAGAAAAGTATCTTGTGATTAAAAGGAAAAGGTACTCACTTAACTCTCCCTGGGAATTTGAGACACCAAAGCTTTGATCCTGGATCAAATTGTTTAATTAGGCACACCACTCAAACCCTCATTGCCTGTGCACAGAATTTTCTTGGCGGGGATCCTGACTCACACTCCTGTCAGGCAGCTGTTCTCCAACCACTGACAACAATATCCATGGCCTCAGACACCACCTCGGTGAAAGAGCATTGGTTTCCTTGTTATCTCCTTCAGGAACAGAAAGTAGTAAAGCAGAAGAACACAGGCTTAAACTTAAGAAATGCTTTATCACTAAATGCTTCCACTAGAGAGGTTATTGCAGAAAACCAATCCTAGCCACATTCCTCTTCAGTGTTCTCACCAGCTTAAAGATTCCTGCAATTGGGTTTGAACCATAGTTTAAATCTTTAGATTTAAAAAGAGGATTGCCATTGTAACCACCCAGGCTAATATGCTGCATCCAGGCCCTGTATAAGGCACTCTCCATGCGAGATCTGTGCTGCCCCAAATGCCCTTGAAACTAGGAATTAGGCTATCTCTAGAGGCAGAAAACCTCAATCCATATACTTGCTCTTAGTCTGGACTGTAGCACCCACATGACAGGTAAGCAACCTGATCACCAGCCCAAAGAATATCTTGAAGCAGGGTTCTTTCCTCTTTCTTTGGAGCAACCTCTTCTACTTGGCCACAGAGCAAGAGAGAAATGCTATTTCCATCACTGCTTTGAGCACTCAGCTGCTCTTTATATTACAGAGAGCACCAGCAGGAAAGGGAGTGCACTCATGCAAGTGCTGCAAAGAACAACCATAGGAAGCTCCTTGCTGCCAAAAGGTGGATCCAAAGCCTGTGGAGGAGAGAATGGGTTCAGATCTTCTGTGACCTGTACACCATAACCAACAGTTACTGCTTCTCCTCTTCCTGGGTTTGTGAACCTAGCTCCAAACACATTTTATTTTGTTGGAACTACCCAGCAAACTTGACCTGGATTTATAAATAAACACAAATGCTGAAGTTATGTTTTTGGCACGTGCACTGTATTTCTCTTGCCAGTTCTAATTAGGAAGCATCAAAGCTTTCTCTTTTCCCCTGGCAGGGCTGGACTCCAGCTCAAATTTGCAGCTTAATTTCCCTAAGTGTTATGAATATAATATTATTGAATATTTTTAATTACAGCTCCGAGCTCCACTTATTCTTTATAAAGATTTGGGCTGAAGGCAGGTTATATGAGTTTATTCATGCCAGGTTGCCCTCACCTTTCAAAATTCCTGAAGAATGTGAACAGAAGTTTATAACCTTCATCTATTCCTGGAAAACGTAGTGCCTACTAACTTCACACTCCTGTTCTCAGGGAAACTGTTAAGTTTGTTAACTCCTGAGAGTATTGCAGAACTTATGAAGAGAAGTCTCAGCAGTAGTTATATACTGAATGGCTCAACAGCTCAGACAGCCAACTCCCTTTTCTATGAACCAAGGCCATACCACACAACTCAGCTGCTGGGTACCCTTCAGAGGAATAATTGGTACAGTTAGGCTGGGGAGTTCTCCATACTGAGGAGCTGATTCGGAGCTCCTGCTTTCACTTACTGTGGATGCACCTCATGTCTCCTTACCAGTTTTCTACAAGTATATAACCAGGCAGTATAGCCAACTCTTCTGCTTTCCAGTGTTCTGTAGAGTGTGCAGAGGCACAGGAGACTGGGCTAATTGTGCAAACAGTGCCTACAGATTAACACCACATAGGTGCTAACACACAGTGATATACCTGGTAGTCTTCAGTGGCAATACTGGCTGGCAAGCTGGCACTGTAAGCCTTGGCCATACCACTCGTCTGATTGCTGTCTGCTCGCAGGTAGAGGAAGTGTCCTGTGAAAAAGGAATCAGAAAAGACAAGATGATGTTTTGGCCCTTTTTATACTCTCTTGAAATAATTTAACATCATCGTGCTGAAGCACAATGTAAGTATGAAGACAAGCACAGCTTGAGAGCAGATCTGTTAGTGAGGATATAAGTACTCTGGTAGATTTCAGTAGCACAGAATTCAGCATCCCAAACCCTTTCCTGGAACATGACTGCATAAACCTCAGGCATCACACAAGCATCTTCCCATACAGGGGCTCACACCAATCTACTGTGAACTACTAATCAGCCCTAATTCTTACGCAAGCATCAATGACTTTTTTGCAGATAAAAACACTGGGCTGTAAGAGCTTATCTGTAGTCTTTGCTCCCAGGACCAGTTTATGCAAGCTCTCAAGAGACAAACAGGACACTCATATGGACATCCTTTATTTTGACAAGGAACTGTGAGGCAAGACTCATCTGTGCTAACTGGTCTGACTTTCAACATGACCATGTGAGGGACTGGCCTCCATCTTTCTTATTTGCCAAGCTGACAGTTCTGGGAATTATTTGACTCTTTTTTTTTATTGTGGCATTCTATGGCACAGAATTTGTATAATCACTTGGTCTTGGGATATGCTTACATGTGATGCTTTTCCTAACCCACTGGCAGTTCTGTTGGGCAATTTGCATTTTGTAATGCAGCAGCTATTGTGTTGCTGGTGAAGTATTCTGCAATTGCATTGCTCATAAGAGGAAGGAAGGAGGAGGTATACAGATAGAAAAGAGAACTACTTGTATATTTTTTAAGGTGAAGGAAAATCCTAGTCTCCAATAGTTTTGTGTTAACTTTGTTGCAGAACTCGTTTCATATAAAATTTGGAATCATGTTCAAAAGTTAATTTTAGCTACATTTAAAGTTGTCATAGATAATTCTGATGCTAAAAGTTCATTTGCCAATGATGCCAGAAATTTTAAACTAATTTTAAACCCCTAAGTTCGAGGCTATTGCATATACATACACACAGAGAACTATGAAGAACCTACCAGCAGTGGCTTGTAAGGTAGACCCTACAAACAAGTCATCTTGAATCACTTCAGTAAAACCCCGAATAAACCAAGGAGATGCTGCAGTTTCATTCAGTGTCCAACCACATGGACCCTCTTCAAAAGAGCAATGTGAGCCCCCTGGGAGACTCTCTACAATGGTGAATAAGAAAAAGCAGGAAAATAGGAGAAACTAGATTATGGAAGAACAAAATCAGCAGCAAACATCAAAACTGACTGTGGCTAAGCTACCCAACCTATACTATGCAGTTTTTAATGTCAAAATATTAGTAGGTGTCATTTGTTTATTTCCAGAGTCACTATCAGAAAGCTAGCACCTTGCTTCTGAAGACATTTGAGATTTTGCAGTTCCGTCCTGCAATAGATACTGTGTAAAACTGCAGCTCCCACAGTGTAAAGAACCATAAATCACTGCCACATGTTTGGAAGGCCTTGCTGCATATGAAACTTCAGCCACCACAAGATTTTCTGTGTCCACTTAAAGGAAGGCCAATCAAGCAGATTTATGCCACTGTACTTACAGCAAAGCTAAATGTTGCTTTTTAGCACCACATACAATGAGTCAGGCATTTTCTCCGTCACGATGTGCAAGAACTCTGAACAGGGATCTTGGAGGAACAAATTTAATACTATGTTGGTGGCTGGCACTAGAAAGATGATCAGCAGCTTCCACTGAAGAAAGGTTCAGACCTTGGGTCCAGAAGGAATTTCTCACCCAACTGCAGACATATAAATAAGGTTTTGCTTTTCTCTGAAGTAGCAACAACTACATAAGCCAGGTCACTGAGCTCCTTACTGCAGTACTTAAAAATCCAAGCCAAACAATCCAAATCCATTTTATCCTATATAGGGTGACTTTTCAAAGTGAATCTTGGTATCCAATTAATGTAAATAGGCAAAGTTAATTAAGGAGGCAAAATACTGCATTAACCTAGAGATTTCACTCTAAATTTCTTCTAAAAAGAGGAGGGCTCCCATGAGGTGCCATGCTGCATACTCACCACACCTCACTCCTTCCTGTCCTTTGGCAGGGCAATCACTGATGAATTCACAGATTTGTAGGTGGCTGACACAGCCTCCAGGAAGGCAGGGGAAGGTGGAGACTTTGTCATATATAGGGAGATCTTGGTTTTCTTTATCTAAATGAAAAAGAGAAAGAAGCTCAGAGATGCATTGGCAGAAGTGTATGACCCTTCACATGTATCAGCCTTCACATGAAGGACCTCAGACAGTATTCTTTGGGTGATAAATAATACCCACTACTGCTCTTTACCATGTAGGTTTCTATCCCAGCATGACATTCCTGTAGGTCACCTCAGCTCCCATGGAGCTCAAATTTATTGCTTCTTTATCATGCACTGTCTTCTGCTGTGTTTGTGCTATCTTTAGATAATCACTATTCTTTTTTGGGGGGGGTGTTTGTGTGTGTTGGTTGTTTTGGTTTTGGTGGGGTTTTATTGTTATGAAGGATCTTGCCATTTCTTATCATGGTGTGCTCCTCAGTTCTACACACATCATTATGCTCCTGCAAGGCAGCTGTGGTATGCTGCATGACACTGCTGCTGGAAGCAGAGATACACACTTAGCTCCAGTCAAGACAGACACATTGCTATGCCCTACTAAGATTCAGGCTTAACTAACATTTGTGCTGCTGACACATTTCTGTGCCAGACCATGAAGATAGCTGCTTCTCCAGCAAGTTGGGCTCACTATGCAGACCTTTAATCATGCATCCTAGCCAGTCTAGTCAGCTGTTAGGAGCAAATAACTCATTGCACATGTACACAGCAATGGGGCTGAACACAATTTGAAGTCTGGTATTTCCCAAAAGCATGACTCAAGGCTCCCAGCCTGTCCTGTGGATGTGAATGTGCATGGGTCTGTTATGGACTGGCAGGTTTGCATCTTCTGGACCCTCTTCCCTTTAGCAGATCTCTGCAAGAAGTTCCACGGGGATTATTACTGCTCTGGAAAACATGCAAAAGTAGTCTGAAGTAGTATTTCTTCATGGCACTGTATCGTCCTGCCTACACACATCAGCCTATTTAGGGGCTGAATGTTTAGCATAGTGCTTCAGACCATACACATCCCTTCAAGACTCCATGACTGTCAAAACTCCATTACATTAAAAATGTAATATAAATAAAAAGATTAATGACTGCAATAAAATTAAAACTCTAATATGATCAAATCCAGTCTCATGGTATATTATGAAACAGCTCTGTGAAACCAATATACTTTTTTCATTTGAAGCTTTTTACATTACGTTCCAAGCTATTTCTACAGTGTCTGCAAACCAGGCAATAGCATTACATTAAGACATGAAAACCAGGAAGTGAAGATGATTAAGATTACATTAAGACATGAAAACCAGGAAGTGAAGGAAGTGATGTCTCCAACCTGCAGGGCTGCCTGTGCCGACAGACTCTTGTACTTCCAAGAAGCATAAATGACATTAGCAAGGTTCTGCACAGCTATTGAGGATCATTTGCGTGGCACACACAACAGGACTGTAAATGCCAGGCAAAACTGAGGATTTCTGAGCTGAGTGCTCAGTCCATTGGAGAAAACATTTACATTCCAATTATTTTCATTTTAGACGGAAGTTCTGGCAGTAGCAAACAGATTCCATGCAGTGCAGATGAATGCTTCTTTTCCTTATAGATGTGCAAGATAGAGCTCCAGTATGGAAAAGGCTTTTGGTGACAGATGGTATCTTTTTTCTTGTTTATTTAATAAAGAAATATTAATGTTAAAACAATCTAGGCAAAGACATTTTTCCATCCCTGTTGCTGGATGCAACATAAACCCTGTTGTTTTCTCATACAAAGATGAAGCAAAGCAAAGCTGAAAAGCAGAGATGATCATCTTTAAATCACTGCTGGAATTCTGAGCTTCAGCCTTGGTTTTGGAGCAAGTATATATGCATGCACACACATAAAATATGCAAATGTGACCCTTGACAGTAAGCACTGCCAGAAATCCCAAAGAAGACTCAGCTTTCATTTAAAACACATCTGACCAAGTCCCAGATCACATTCCTCAATTTTGGTGAGGATGCTGTTCTCTTTTCTGATTGCATTTGGTTATTCCAAACCTGACTGTATTGCAACATACCATAAAAGCAGTTCCTGAGTTGCAAGGAGCCCACTGCCAATACTCCAACCTCTTGTGCTCCACAGTTTGAATACAGCAAGGTGATTTCAAAAGGTCTTTCTATACGGCCAATCTGGGCCATCAGGTATTTCCATTTCATCCTAGAAGACCACAAAGAGCTATCAGATATACACACAGCACACTGGAATCCCTGGAATCTCTAGCATAAAGATTGTGCAGTTTACCAAATAGCAGTAACAGTATCCACATGGGGAATAGATTGGTGAATGTAAATTCCAACATAACAAATGGATGTTTATATAAACCAAGTCAAGTTCAGCCTAACAAGTTCATTTCTGTTATCTTTGCTGCAGAGCCTATTACTAACAACGAAAAGGTGCAACTATTACAAACTATTAAATTAAAATGGGACTTAAATGATCACCAGTCTTGGACACACCCCTGCACGTGACTTCCACACATATGGTTGCATTCTGTTTGCTCTTGCAAGCACAGATCAATCAAGCAGCTGCACAAGTCTCTGGATCTCTTCAAGCTAACACTGACATTGTACCTACTGGAAGTAAATGTCTTAATGCTTCTTGGTTGTGTCAAGTGTAAGAACCTCTTTCTATGCTTTCTCGATCTAATTTCTCAGCTTAACAAGCCAAAATGCACCCACAAAGCAAAGGGAAGAAGAGATGTGGTGTTGCAGAAAATGTAGATTGTCTGGCAATTTACATTTCACTGCAGAACAAATCCCATAGCCCCTAGACAGCAAAGATTTCCCAATTATGCAGCACTTGTGGCAGTGCAGAGAAAGACATGGTCCCAGGCACTATAATTTTAAAGATGGTTGTTAGGCATTGTAAAGATATCAAATAGGAATTTCCAGAGTAGCTCACTCAGATCAATCTGATGGGAGTCAGGGTATCCAGGTGTCATAAAAAAAAAATATAGCAGGATTTAAAAAAATCTTTCTATTTTTTTTTATTTTAAAAAACTGTCCCACCTCACATTAAGGAGAAAATAAAATACATTTAAAAGTGTATGTTTTTATTTTGTAAAGGGATTGTAGCAAGGATAGTGACAAAGCAATCCTTGCTTTTAACTCTTTTCTGCAAAGAGTATCAAACAGAAACACATTTACCCATCCCCTGCATGCTGCTGAAGCTGCTGGGAGCACCCTGGATAAGTGACTCTGAGTCAGTGCCAGTGCTACAGCAAGAAGGCCAGGCTACAGTGTTAAGACGTGTTGCTCAGGCTCTGCTCCTATTATATTTTCACTTGGGAAATGCCTTCAGCTGCCATGAAGTGATCATCTAGCCCCTGTCCTGCACCAGAAACACATTAGAAGGCAACATGTGGACAACAAACGCATCTCTACTGCACACAATATAAAAATCACAGATCACCTAATTTGCACGTTGCAAAAAACCAAAAATAACATTAATCTTTTATCATACTCTCTGCTTTCGCTTGCCACTGATTAGTTAGGTAACTCATTCTTCCCTCCACAAACCAACTACATACGTTTTTCTGGTGCAAGTTTTTGACTCTCCCTTCTATGACATCCCCCCATCTTCCACTCTCACCATTGCATGCACACATAAATACCCACAGACACCCTAAACTCATTTGAAGTTGAGCTCTTCTTATCAAGATGACCCTACATGACCCTGTCTCTCCTCTTTCTTGTCCCATCATATCATATTCAATAGCTCAATATAATTTAATTCAGCTTCAGAAATATCCAGCTCTAAACTGCAACTATACAATCTGTACTACCTACCAAAGGAAAATGACTGTTTTATTTTCAGCTTCAGAAATGTCCAGCACTTATAAATACATTTTATAACTACAGTTAAAAATATAACCCCCCCACCACACTGTGCACGATGTCTGAGGCCATTTAGCAGTGACATAGAACTGAATCACTTATGCTACATGACGCAGCTTTGTTCCTCACTCCATTGCATCCTGTTGGCCATAAAAATCAATGAGTCTTAATCAAATTGGTTCAATGATCCACTGAAGGGCAGTCTTTAAATCTTTTGATTTTACCTATTGAGCATACTAAATCTTCTGAGCACTGAGACATAGTTCTAGTGCCTCCCTGTTGCAACCCACCCCTGAAGCTGAGACATCACAGTATCACTAACATTATCACACTCCTGAGTGCAGGAACCGGTAACACACAGATTCTGATTCACAACCAGTATTAGCTGTATTTAG
>JAVHNF010013122.1:15208-27602 GCA_034783455.1 Micropsitta finschii
GTCAAAACATAGTGCTGCACCAGCTACTAAGAATTAAAAAATGACTGCTACTGCTAAACCCAGGACAATGACCTACATAAAAGCTTTTGGGAACAGTGTTTCTGATGGATCCTGAATGAGAAAACACCATCAGGAGAATATTTCTAGGTCCAGAAAGAGGAGAGTTCATTGAAGTGGTCTGGTGCTGCTGGAATTTATGAAGAAGTGTAGCTTGGTCCTGGAATTGAGGGATGACAAAACAGACTGACGCAGGATTTTATGGAGTGGCTAGTTATCTGAACAAGTGTCACTTAGCCTTTTTTCTGTATCTAAGCTTCTACTCTGATCTCAAGACAATTCCTTGGCAGTAACTGTCAATGGTTAAACTATGTACTACACACAGGCATCTATCTCAAAGTCATTTACTCATTGTTCTCCTTGCTCTGCTCTAAATTGTGCAGCAATATTTGGTTATCACAAAAAAGCTTGTAGAACTTCCACTCCCTATGGAAATCCCCTGGAAAGCAGGAACACGTCAGGATGATATCTGTTCTTAACAACCAGTGTTGTTAAAATCTTAATCATGGAAAGAATGTTCATTTCAGACTACCTGCCGAGTGAGAAGCTGTGTTAGAAATAGTTTGTCCTGCCTTCACACTCACATTTTTCTGGAATTGTGCAGAGATTTCAAAGAGTTTCCCTGTAATGAGGGGGGAAAGGAAGGGTATTTGACTTAACATGATTCCTAACTCTGTTTTGTCTATCAACTATTCTTTCTAACTTCATTTAAAATGGGACTCGGTTGCCTTCTGTCTTTAAAACCTTGATACTAAACCCTCTGAGCTTACCAGTGCTTCATTTCACTCAATAAAGAAAACGTAATACCAGTATCTATGTCAGCTTCCAGTAAAGCCTATTCCATTCTAATAAATCTAAATACCATCACTCTTGGAGAGATAATCATCTTGATTTCATGTAAAATTGTTTTTGCAATGCTCAAATAAAATGTTAACATCTATGATTCATTCCAGAGATGCTGCAGTGGTTGTGATCAAAGCTTGGTTTGGCCAGCTAAGTATATCCAAAGGGTATTTTATGAGTTTATACAGGGGAATGGAGCGGTGGGTGCAGTTAAAGTGGCTTGTCAGATACTCAAAGCGGCAAGGGCAGTTACAGGTAAAAAAGAACATTAGAAACTGACCCCAGAAGAAGGGGAAGGAGCAGCCAGGAAGGAGAGGGATCTGAAGGAAAATAAATACTATGTTTCAGTCAAACTCTGCTATCTTTGGCTGACCAGGAGTCTTGGCTACAGATTTCCATGGCAGCCTGGGGAGTGCCAAAGAATTCAAAGAAAACAAGAACTGGGATCCATTGCTTAAGTTCTCCATGGGAGTCAGTCAGGTGATGGAAATAAAAGGCTCTGTTGTGTGTCTGACCCAGGTTCTTACAAGGCAGACTGGAGCAAAGGGAAAACAAACACATGGAAAATGGCAAAATCAGATGACACGTGGACTTTTCTCCTTTTTTCCTGTTGTGATTCATTCCCTTTGCCTATTTCTCCCTCTCACTGCATCCTGCTACACACAGGAATGAAAAAGTGAAACACTGGGAAGATCAAACAGAGTAGAATACAGGACAAGATCCAGGGTTGCTGCACTTTCTTTTTTTGTATTCACCTTTTCTCACCCCTAGCTTCTGTTTTTCTCTTCTCTGAACTCTAGAAATGAAGCAAAAGAGAATGCTCCTGAACTTAGCACCAGGAAGGAGGAAATTACAAAACAGGTAAACTTAATCCTGCCTCAGACTGAGAAATGTGACCCCTGGAACAAATGTGACCCTTGAATATTTCTCAATATTGCCAAGGCAGTCTGCAGACTGAGTGCATTTTACAGCTATGGTGCTAGCATCAGTGAGTCAGCCACTCTTGACTCTTCCAAATATAAGGGAAAAAGAGTGAGTCTTAAGCAAATGTGTTCTTTGCAAAGGACACACACACAAGCTGGGTCTGTAACAGGCATCTGCAGCAATGATCTCAGGAAGGGAGAAGACACTGATAAACACTGGCCTGGAGGGACTTCACTCTACCCTGCAAAAAAGTGTAAACAGCTGCAAATGGATTGTCTTACCCGGCATCCTCCTCATGGCCAACTCTTAGAGCAATTATTGTATTCCTGTTTGTCTCCACATATCTGATTTCAACTGTGAACCTCTGGAGGAGAGGAACAGCATCCTGTGAACATATGGCTAGCTCCAGCAAGCAAGAGTCCAAGCTCCCAGGCAGGATGGGGCTATGCAGGCTGAACTCACATCTATCTGGGAGCCTACTGGTGTTCAGGAGAAAAATGTCCCCTGTGAGGAAAAAAATAATAACACAGAAGAAGAGACACACACTGTGAATAGAAGAGAGATAATAAGAGGAAAATGGATATGGAGTTTAAAGAAAGGAATCATGAGAAGAAAGGCAAGGACTATGCACAAATGCCCAAATAACAGGAAGTAGAGAAAGGAGAATAAAGTAAAAATGAGAGAAATAAGTAGATGTGATAGAAGGAATGAGAAGAAATCGAACAAAGCAGCATGAAAACATGTTCAACAAAACAAAAAAAAAAGACTTAGCAAGTGAGACAGCAGACATATGGAGCCAACCCTGGCTTGTAAAGGATTGAGCTTCCTAAGCAAAATCCAGCCTCCATAAGCCAAAGTATCTTATCCTAAAACAGGGAGGTACAAAACAAGTATATAAAGGGGCTGTGTTATTTACAGGGTCCATACATACACAACTTAGGCAGTATAAATAGATTATATGGCTCTTAGTGACTCTTGGGCACTGACACTTACGAGCTGTGCACCAGAGCCAGCATATGGCAGTATTGTCAATGACATGTGCCCAAGGCCTCAGCCTGATGGCTTCTGTTGCTGCCATCCACAGCTGGTATCAGTACTGGGAGAAAGGAGATGTCCATTCGAGGGGAGCTATAACTCTGCCTACCTTCAACATCTCCATGGGAGGAGCTGTTTTCCAGAAGCCGCTGCTGCCTCTCCTGGGACACCAGGACACCAACTGAAGATAACACCCAGTCCGGTTTTCCAAAACTGTCTGTAGACGTCACCCATGAACAGCTTGAGCCGATGTTGCAAGAGATTTCTGTTATGAGAAACCAAAGGTTTCATGAAGGCCTTCCCCATTTCAAGGGGCAGGAGTAGTGCAGGCACATAAATGAGCAGATGTACAGGGTATGGGTGCTTTCTCTTCTCAGAAATGGAAGAGTTGAAGGGAAAAAGGAAAGCTTGTCTTGTGCAATTACAACAAAGTGTCTCCCAGGGTGGGTAAAGATCATGCCAGAATAAAAAAAAGCCCTGCACATTCTCAGCAGGTGTAAATCAGCTTCCTCCCACTGGTATCAACAATGAATTTACATCAGTGGAAGGTCTAGGCCACATGTACATAAAAACCTGAATGAGAATAATAAGAGTGCAGAAAGGACATCAAAACTGCACGGATTTAGCATTATGGCAGAGAGAAACAAATGAATGTCAACCCTTTCTCAGCAACAGAAAGAGCATGACAGAGTCTCAAGCAGAATAGTTCAGCAATGCAAACTTTACATATTATGTATGTATTTATTTATTTATTTTAAGCAGCTCTTTTTTCCTCCAGCAGGATGGACAGGAACATCCTCTCAACAAAACCCGGAGTCTGTTCACAGACCTGAGAACGCTACATCAACCTGGCCAGAAGTTTTCATAATCAGCATGTTATAAACCAGACAAGAAGTAATTCACTGTTCTCTCATCAACCTAATATAAACTCCCCGAAGGGATGTTAGCTGCAAAAAAGCTCTCCCACACAGAGTGGGACTGAATAGATATGGTAAGCTGATACTAACTTGCATGATATTTATTTTCAGTTGTAATAATAATGTTACAGTAATAACTGGAGGACCCCCAGGCTATATGAGAAATCACAGAATCATAGAATAGTTAGGGTTGGAAAGGACCTTAGCATCATCTAGTTCCAACCGCCCTGCCATGGGCAGGGACACCTCACACTAAACCACGTCACCTAAGACTCCAGCCAACCTGGCCTTGAACACTGCCAGGGATGGAGCATTTACCACTTTGGGCAACCAATTCCAGTGCCTCACCACCCTCGTAGTAAAGAACTTCTTCTTTATATCTAACCTGAACTTCCCCTGTTTAAGTTTGAACCCATTTGAACCCGAAATAAGAGTCTAAACATTTGCATTTGGAATCCTGATTTCAGAGGGTATTCAGACCTTGCAAACATGACACAATGTTATCCCTTTGGTACCTCCATTCCTGGGGAGGAGAAAAGACAGGAATCAAGAACAGAGTTAAGGTCAGGGCTATAACAAGGTGTAACCTGTGCAACTAGGTGCAACACAGACGGGGCAGATAAAAGCCTCCAGAAGACTGGCTATACTTTAAGCTTCACAAAAGAGAAGAAATGGAAGAATCTTTTCAACCAAAGCAGATCAGTTTTCTTAATTTTTAAAGTTATTTTTAACTACATTTTGATGAAACACCACCCAGCATGCAGGAATAAGAGAAACACAGATGTTGCAGAGATGCACATTGCTGTGGCTTGGGAACGGCTGTTAACTCCCACCCCAACACATATCTTCCTCCAATTCCTCTACAAGCTCCCCAGCCCTTTCTGGCCTACTTAATGTTGGAGATTGCTGCCTTTCACCCTGCCACCAGGACCAGCCACCTGAATAACTTCTCAGCCCACCTCATCAAATCCATAAAGCTTGGCAAAGGTCTGCTGCAGTGTTCAGCCTTTCATTTTTAAATGAAAGCCATAAGCAGATGGACTGGCAAATTGTGTGTATGCAATGACAGCTTCCAGCAGAGCACAGGAAGGAGGACACTGGCCACTCTCCTGACTGCTGGATCTAGGGAAAGATATCTGTGCACAGCTTCAGGCTAAGGTTTGATGATCCAGTAAAACAGCTTTAGGGATCTCAATAGTTCAGAAATTCCATGCCTGTGTGAGACAAAGCAGAGTCTTGATACAGACCTGCTATCCTGTTTCAAATCTATGAAAGTTTGATAGGTTAGCTTAGTACTCATAGACTTATTGCCAGCAGTAGTAATATTTTTATCAGGTAAAAATCTAGCTGCTCATAAAACCCAGAAAGCAATTTCTCTCCCAACAGCATGACAGTGCAAGAGAGCGAAATGAGAGCTCAGAAAAGAAAAAATGCTTTTTCTTTCTTAGAGTTACTTGAAACTAATATTTATGACAAAATAATTTCAACAAATCTTACCACTACCCCCACTTGCAGTAGCAATGACTGTACCAATACAGACTTAACCCTTTGAACGTGCCTCATATAACGAAGCAGTTTGTAGCTCAGATAAGTGAATACAATGTTCTCCTTCAAAAGCACCTAATTCCTGTACTCTCTGGGCTGTATAAAGCTTATCTGCCACAACCTGACTCCTGGCAGGATCACGATGCCTGGAAGAAGATCTGAAAGAAATCAGAGAAATTGCTCACATCTGATAAAAAAGGACTTTGGGCTTTCTGGTGACAGAACATGTATTGTGTTGCAATGGAAATACTGATCAACAAGAAGCTGTTGCGTAGCACAAATCCCAAGACAAAAGAATTGGGTGCACTCGTGGTCACAGTGAAAGAGAATACCAAAAGCTACAATTTCTGACATGAGTGTGTGCCACGTAACAGATGCTTCATATCCAGCTTTGTTTAGCACCTATGAACTTGGAGAACTTCAAACATAGGTCCATGGAAAAGCAAAATGCGACAGAAATGAAAAAAAGTAAAGTACATAGAGAAATACATCTGTATTACTACAGCCAGCAAAGAACATATCTCAAGATGTGTTACAAAAGAGCACTTACAAAAGTGCTCTGAAGAAGCTTAGACTAAAGAAAACTCATAGACAGAAAGTATTAGGTACCATCTGCAAGATGTCACTATAAGGAACTCCTCTCTGGCAAGGCTAGGTCACCTTGCCACCTCCTGTGAGGAACATATGTGACTTTTCTACCAGGCACAGGCCTATCTCTACTATTTAGCATCTTCATTAATGACCTGGACAAGGGGGAAGAGTGCATCCTCAGCAAGTCCACAGAGATTACAAAACAGAGAGGAGCAGCTGACACACCAGATGGCTGTGCGGCCATTTGGAGAGGCTGGATACTGGGCTGATAGGAACCTTCTGAAGTTTATCAGAAGAAAATGCCAAGTCCTGGGCCTCAGAAAGAATATCCCCTGGCACCAATACATGCTAGGGGATTACTGGCTGGCAAACAGCTCTGAAGAGAAGAACAAGCTGACCATGAGCCGGCAACACACTCGTGACAAAGGTGGCCAACAGACTTCTGAGCTGCATTAGGAAGAACATTGCCAGCAGATCAAGAGAGGTAATACTTCCTCTCTACTGAGCAATGGTGAGACCACATCTGCAGTAATGTGTTCAGCTCTTGGCTCCCCCACATAAGAAAGATGCAGACAAGTCCAGCATAGGTCCACAAAGATGACTGAAGGACTGAAGCATCTTTTATAAGAGGAGAGACTGACAGAACTGAGACTGTCCAGCCTGTAAAAGAGGAGGCTCAGAGGGATTTTATCAATGTATACAACCACCTAATAAGAGGGAATGAAGAGGAAGCCAGACACTTCTGAGCAGTATCCACCAACAGGACAAGAGGTAATGAGCAGAAATTAAATTAAAAAAATAAAAAAAAAAAAAAAACCAAACCCTAAACCAAACCAAAACAGAACAAAAAACACAGGAAATTTGATCTGAACACAAGAAAATACTTTTTACTGTAAGAGTGGTCAAACACTGGAACAGGTTGCCAAGAAAAGGTGTACAGTCTCCATCTGTGCAGATATTCAAAAGCTCTCTGGATAACCTGTTCTAGCTGACTCTACTTGAGTTGGGGGTTTGGAGTAGAAGATCTCAAGAGGTCCATTCCAACCTCAAACATTCTATGATTGTTTCATTAAATGGAAAGGCACCACTCCACTTTCCAAGTTTCCACGCCAGTGATAACAACCGGCTCATTCCTCTCAGGTATTTATAAATTGCTGTGTTCACTACACCTATCCTGATATCACAGTAAGACCAAACTCATCCTACCTATCTCACAAGTGTTCTTTTTTCAGCTCACTGAACTTCTACAATGCCTAGAAAAATAAAATTACTGTTGAAAAAAACCTTTCACTCATTATCAAGAAATGTAGTTTGTTCTATAGTTGCTAGAAGGTACCTCCACTCATTAGCTTTTATTTCATGAACTCCCAGCCCTCAATCTGGTGGATTTCACTGTGCTGATGCAAATTATTTTTTTCATTTCCATTTTTTCCTTATTTTTTTCCCCTGCTGTGTTCTTTTTTCAATTTATTTTGGTTTGGGTTTTATTTTTTTTTCTTAATAAGGAAGCAAGGGATTCCCTTGTGGTTACACTGGCCTTTCTGAGTCATTGCTCCATTTTCAGTCAGAAATCTAGTAGCACAGCTTTCTGGTAAAGGGTCCTTGTGACTGCCAGCATCTATCTTGCACCTAGATTCTGGAGTAGAAATAAGGAGGATGTGAACAAGAAGACTTGTAGTACCTGGTTTGGAAGGATGATGCAATGAAACCATGGTATTTTTTATCAGGGGGAGCTTCTGAGGTGGATTTGCTGAAGAAGAGTTTTCTTCATGTGACCCAGAACAGGAGACAACTATAACGAAACAAAAAGAACAGGGGAAGAGTTTGATGTTTCTATACAAAACTATATGCTCACATATTATTAAGCATGAACATATATTTAACAAAGCCCTGTTATATTACACTCACCCTTGTTACAGTGTACTGGTGCAGTATCCTCCTGATGATGAGAATAGCCCTACCACTTCCCAGAAACGTAACTACAACACAATATTTTACTTAATAATTTGTTCTTTACTATTCTTTATCCACTCCCATTTTTATCAGCATATAACCTTTGAAGGGACACTGTATATACTAGTAGCAACCATGCTGCAGTAACAGTACATCTAACTGCTTGCCAGTAAGTACATCTCTAAAGCATTCAGGTTGGATGGAGCTTTGAGCAACCTCGTCCTTGCCCACAGCAAGGAGGGTGGACTAGGTGATCTTCAAAGGCCCATTCTGACCCAAATCATTCTGTGATTAGAAGAAGAGTTCAACTTTAAAACATATGTTATCTATGCAACACATGACATGGGTTTAACAGCAATCTTTTAGGAGGACCTGCATAAATGCTCATCTTCACCACACAAGAGCACCCCATCTTAAACTAACACTAATGAAACCTTTGCACCACTGCAACCATTTAGGGAACAGATTTTGTTCTTATCACCAGGCATGAAGTCTGAGATTTTCAAAGGAATCAGGTAACTTTCCTGTATCTGATACCTAGTAATATGTACTCTCTCCAGTACCCATCCTATCCTATTAACCCCGCTGCATCGTTCTATTTCAGGGATCACTTTGTCATATATCTATAAAAATCTTCATTGGTACCTGTGACATTTGATCATAAGTAGGGCACCAATATATACTCATTTGTCCCTTTTAATTCAAATCCTAGAGTCCTCATGTAAAGTTTGGTTGTGCAGGAAAAAAACCCCAACAACTAAAATCTCAGAAAATATAAAAGGCCGTAGAAATTATTTTCTGCTTCACCAACATGAAGAGTAAATCCAGCATGTTCAGATTAGCTGTTTTAAACAGAGCTGTTCTTCTGGATCAATTATTCAAAGTAAAACAAGTTTATCAAAATTATTATCCAATGTGGTACTTATGACAAGGGAACATTCACTCCCTTCTGAATTCTCTTTGGAACAACTCATACCAGCAATGGCTTTTTTATTTATTTAACCTGTGCATGTGAAAATACACAAGTCCCAAACTAAGCACACAGTGATCTTTATTTAAGATTGTCCCTGGTTGCTTCTTTTCTAGGAATCATAAATAAGTTGACTAAAACAAATATGCTTGTTTTCTGAAGGTGTTAAAAGACTGAGATGCAAAATAAACTGCTTTCAAACCTCAGCCACGATGGTTATGAATTCAGCAATATAAAAGTGTGAAATCATGTCAGAGGAGATAGGAATCTTATTCATATGAATTGCAGTTGAGACAAAGACATCTATACATGCCATTGGTAGCAAACAGCTAAGATATTCTCAGCAGAAGTCATCTGCACAGTAATACGATGAAAACATACAGAAGGATCTAGAAAGAACAAAAAAAACCCTCAAAACCTAAAACATATGCTTAACTTTTTCCAACTTACCACTGCTTTTAGTTTTTCAGCAGTATGTAGTTTGATTTTGAACTGCTAAAACAATTTCCATTTTAATATATGACAACATGCATTACATGGTTAGGAAAATGCTGTGAAAGGTTTCATAGCATGAGAATTCTATATCTTTCCATCTTTTATTACAGGACTAAAGATAGCCATCAGTCCTCATGGGGTTCTAGGGATAACTTCAGAATGGAAAAGCATCATGCTGCAGCAGACACCTGCTGTACTGATGACAGACCTGTGGCACCCACAGACCGATTGTCAAACACTACATTTTCTCCCGTCTCTGTGTTCAAATACGTAGGGATATTAATGTTGAAAGAGCTGATTCTGCACTGTATTTGACACTGACAATCACTTGCTAAGTAAGGTTATCTTCTATAATGGTATGAAATCCTCAAGAAGAACCTGAGTTCTTATTGTGGCACTTGGCTGCCTGAAGTTTGTCCAGCCTTATATGAAAGGCTTGCCTCATGAAAAATCCATACTAAAAAATCAGTCACATATTGCACACACAACTATTTCACCATATTGAAAGAAATTCTGCTGTGGAAAGGGAACAAGACCTTTTGACAACTTGAGTGTTCTCCTCCCAACTTATGCTCTGTTTGATGAGACAGTTGCTCAGTTCTGTATCTCCCGATCTTTGTTAAGCACTGCTGTAGCTTCAGTATTTACTCCCTCAGGGCATTCTGTAAAGTCTGTTCCACCCACTCATCTCCTCACACACTCCAAACTGCTCGTATATTTTGGAAATAGCCTGAATACCACGGGACCCACAAAATTTAATGCAGTCATGGCAGGAGTTCTGCTAGAGACATTTCTCCTGATAAATCTAAACCTTAATAAAACTATTTGACCTGCACTGTCCCCCCTCCCCCAGTTACATAAACACCTTTGGGATTTTCCTCCTCTTTCTCATTAAGAAACACAAGTTCCAGTGGCAGACTATCATGAACTAAGCTACTTGAAACATTATTTTATTGTTTTAGTGTGGAAAAAAAATATAAGAAATCATTGCCATTGGTGATGACTGAGACAAAAAAAGTACAAAAGTTTTTTAGTACTGTTGAGATACATGTCTGTGAAGTTTGCTGGTCTAGTATTAACGTATAGTAAAACTTACTGCTTTGTCACAAAGAGCACAGCCTGAAACTTGATCTACTAATTACATTATCCACCATGTCAGCAACGTCCTATTCAATTTTGGCAAAAAGCAAAGAAGGTTCATTCAAGTGCTTGGTATCAACCCTATTCATTTACTCTGGGAGGATGCCACTTACTCAGCTGGGCCTATGAAAGGAAAGAAAGGCAGTTATTACAGCTGAGATCACTGAGAGACAAAATATACTTAGACAGAAGACCCTAGGCTTAGTGATAGGCAAGGAATTTGCTCATACGCACACACACGAATATGTCCCCATTCATTTATTTTCTCATAGCAAAGAATTTTCTGACTATGGTTGAGCAGAAAAGGCCTTACAGTATGACAAATCCATGCATGAGATCTGTGCAGTGATATTGTAACAGTGCAGGCTACACTCTTACTTTATACCTCAGTTATTTTTCTCTCTCACTCTTTCAACTTCTCTGATTAAACTGAAAAATCTAGTGCAGGCAATAAAAAGAAAGTTTTCTTCACTTTCTTTTCAAATTGGGAACTCCAGAGATGCTTCTAATAACTCCATACCACATCCTCTTATACATGCTTGTATGTAATTCTTGTATGACATGAATTTAATCATTAAACAGACAATAAAGACTATTGCTTATCAACTACATGATTTCTCTGTCTTGACCACCAAAAGGCAATGGTTTAAGTGAAAAGAAATAAAAGATGGAGAGAAAGGAGATTCAGCTAAGTCTGCCATTACGGAACATAGAATGATCAGAGAGAAACAGTGAATGTATTCAACTGTCACAACAAAAATATGAGAACTTTTAAATAGCACAGCACTTCTTCTGCACAATAAAATCAGAAGCCTCCAGCACTCAGAAGGTAATTCCATTTCTTTCACTATCTTATAGAAAAAAGCATTCAGACATCTGCAGGGCCAAAATTTTTTCCTGAATCCTGATGTTACTTTGCAGAAGAGAAGAAAATTACAGAAAATACTTATAGAACTCATGATGGGAAATCAATTCCAGGTCAGCCAAGCCACCTTCTTGCCAAAATAGGAGTTTCCTTTAGAGCATTTTCTAGTGTTTTCCCCATACAATACCAAAATAGTAACTCAATATTTCTCACTGTTTCTCTGAGAAGATAGCCTAATGTACAGACTAATAGATCTGACTGCCAGAAAGTCAGGCTAGGCAAGATGACGACTTTTTGTCTACTACCTATCCTAGTATTTTTCAATTACTCTTAAACCTTCCCCTTTCAGCTCAATAAATAATCTCTCCACTTCATGAGTATTTACAGCTTTAAGTTATTAACCTTTCACCTTGAAAATGTCACTGTGATCTCCTGCTGCTTACTATTAAACTCTTATTCTTTGTTCATTAGTTAGTTCATTCACATGTCCCTTGCTTACTTCATCACACTTTATGTGCTCTGGACAGATAGACTATAGGTAATGAATGGTCAAAAAGGGAAGCAGCATGACAAAATGCAGTATTGCTGAAGCTTACCATATTATGTGATACTTTAGAATCTACTTAGAGCCCTCTCCACTTTTTCAGGATCCTTGCTGAGGGGCAGACATCAGCATACACTAATGCCATGCAACACAGAATGGCCATTCTGCTCCCGAGATCAACCCGTTTATACATAAACCAGTCTCATCAGTCATTTTGGCCAAAATAAATCCTCTTAGTTCATCATTCACCACGACATCAAGTCTCTCTGTGTCATACTTCCTTTCATAACAGGTATTCCCACCCTCCCTATCATTTACCGATAAAGCTGTTAAATAGCCCATAGCTCAGAATGTACAGGAAACTTACAGGCAGAGTTAATCAATAGTGATTTCCATTTATACTTCTGTTTTAAACGTACATGTGATTTGTACCACCTTAGGCATGCACTGAAGTCTGTATCAAGAGTTACCTATTTAAGTATGTGAGTGATGTTGGAACATCCTACATACACACA
>JAVHNF010013124.1:0-14527 GCA_034783455.1 Micropsitta finschii
AGCAGACCCCAGTCCCCACAGGGTGGCTGCTGGGCTGTTGAGGGGCAGAAGGAAGTTTGCTCTTCACATGAGAGAGGCTGCTTTTCAACATGCTGTGGGGACATGACCAGGACCATGTTGCACCACTGCGGGGACTCCCAGCTAGCTCTTCCCCATCCCACAGTCAGAGCTAGACAGAAAGGAGCTAGTGAGGGTGCTCTGCTGCTCAAAACCCCCCCTTTGCTGCTGCAGGAGCAGAAGAAAGATATAAAGATGGTCTCTCTTCAGCTACAGGGGTCAAAAACTTTGACAAAGAAAAAGCTAGCAGCTACTGCAAGGCACAGCTAGCCTGAAAGCTAGAGAAACAGAGCCTCAAAGCAAGACAACTCCTTGTTCCTCTGCCAGTGTCCCTGGTAAAAAGACAGCAACCCCCAAAAAGGCCCCAAGTGAGATGACAGGCTCTCCTAGCCAGCAAATGTGTGTGTGTCATCCCCTCTTCACAGCAAGAATGGCTGTTTCAAGTTATGTGCCCCTATGCTCCTACCCCAAGGTCCAACCTTAAGTCTCCAACTCACAGCACCCCTTTCCGAGTTTCTCTTGCAGGAGAGGAACACGTAAGAGTCTACCACAAGCAATAACCAGTCTTCCCTGAGGGGAGCACTGCACACCTCACCTCCATGAGTGGGATTCATACCGACTGCCCCATCTCCAGAGGGCTAGCAAACCTCTCCTGCTGACCCTTCCTGGCCATGCTGAAGCTTGTAGACCTGTGCCTCATTGAAAGCAGCAATCTGCTTCACAGTAGGGCAACTTAAGAAAAGCCTGCAGTGGGAAAAGACATAACTGTGGGGTTAAAAGAAGAAGGCCCAAAAAATTGTCTGGTGTCTGACCATCAACCAGTAAACCAGCCAAGAGCCTACGTCCAGCTTCCTACAGTCAAGGGACTCAAAATGGACTCCAGCAGCCCTGAAAGGTACAGAGTGATTGGAGATTTGTTAGGGCAGCCACAGGCTCTGCTAGCTTCACTTATGATCCTGAAGCTGAGCTGTGGCACACCTCTGGTAAAAAGTAGCTCCTGTCAGCTGTGATTTTTATCCATTAAAAGAAGAGTATCCTACTGCCATGCTGGCTGTGCATCTGGACCTGTGGAGGAAAGCTACTATGTCCAAATACCATTTTGCCACTCAGGGCTGCACGGTGTGACAGCACTTTAAACACAGCTTGGAAAACCCTTGGCTCACAGCCCTGCTCCAACTCTGCCCAGCTCCTTCTCCCTTCCACCCAGCCTGGCTACCCCAGAACAGACACAGCCTGTTGGTAATCCTTGCCTATGACTCTCTAGATCTCCACATCAGGAAAACGATGTTCAGGCATCAGCATCCTCATTGCATCAGTACAAAAAACCCGTTAAAACCTTTCCAAATATAGTCAGAGGCACAAGCCCTCCATGAAGCCAATCAAGTAAAATACACACCAGGCCACCCTCTTTTCTGTAAAGGACATAAAAAAGAACAATTATCAGTCTGCAACTGATTTTTCCAAGTATCCTATCTCTTCAATGAAGCATCCAACTTCTCCCACAATTTCCCCAGCAACTTTCCAAAATAAACATAAATAGAGAAAATAAAACATCCTCGATATAAAATTTCAGCCAGATTGGATGGATTTGGGGGCAGCTTGTAAAGACAGAGCTTGAAAGTGTGTGTCAGGGAGATTCCAGCCTTGCTTTTTTAACACATGGAGACCAAATGGCAAGTTGTCCCTTTCCCCCATGATTCATGATTCAGCAGGGAAAATGCCAGGAAATGAGAACCAAAGGAGAAATACTTTTTGGGGTCATATTTGTATTTGTTTAATTTATATATATATAAATTAAATATATATATCCCATATATATATATCCTATATATCCTCTCCTACTCGCTGCTCCTATCTTCTCCCATATATATATCCTCTCTTATTCGCTGCTCTTTCCAGACCATTTCTCTGTCCCTGCCACCTGCTTTTGTCCTCCTCTTTATTAAGCAGCATCAGCCTCTTCTCCATTATTCCTCCTGGGCTGTTAATGCCTTCCTCTGCCTGCGGATCTCCCCTGCTGATTTAAGCACGGTGCTATCTTCCTGTTCTCCAGGAGCCACCTTTGAGGCTGCCCTGCAGACAGACTCCCTCTGTGGTCTCAGGTCAGCCCTTCACTTCCCTGTGCTCTGTGTCTTGCTCTGTGAAATGGGAAGAGCACCTCCTCTGAGTGTTGGGGGAATAAAACTGCTAATAAGCCTGAGGCTCCTGGGTAGCCTGGAAGAAACCATCAGCCCAGAGATGTCCCATAGGGGCCAGGAGAAATGAATTAGCAGGCCTGTTGCTTTCCTCTCTGTCTGCCTGTGTCCACTCTTCCCTCTGGGTCCATTTTTGGACTTGGTTTGTAGCTGTGTGCGGGTTCCCTGTGCAGTGGGATGCTCTCCTGGGCTCTGTGGGAAGGAGGAACAGAAAGCTTCAAGGGAGCAGAGACAAGTCAGCAGCCCCAGATTCTTGCGCCCATCCAGGGATGAAGAGGTGGGAGACATCCCTGGGAGTGTGTGTGGAGTAAGGCTGAGGTTGTGGACCTGGGTGATTTGGACATGGTCCTAGACAGGAGGTGGGCAAACTAGTTTGGGCTGGAGACCCACCCTGGCACGCTCCATCTGTCAGCTGAGTGCCTTGCCCTGGCTGATGAAGGGTGATGGAAGGAGAGTCTCCATCCAGATGTACCTCTGAACAGCTCTTGAACCGCTGACTCTAGAGGGAGCTGAACCCTAGTGCTGGGCAGATGCTCAGCTCTTAAACCACCACATCTCAGGAAAGGGAGTCTAAGCCCACGTGTTTGCTGGGTCTTGGTTGCTTATCTCAAAAGCAAGATTAATTACCCGTCCCTCCTACCCAGTGTTCCCCACCTTTTCTGTTTCCCCAGGAGCTCCTTGTAGCAGTAAATCTCACCTCTATTAGTTAGCCAGGTTTCCTTAGGAAGCCAGGCATATGAAATCAGTTTCCAACTCTGCCTGTCTTTTCACATTGCTCCCCCTAATTTCAGTTAAAATCAAAAGCTAAGTTCCTACAGGCTGCCTGAAAATAGCTGGAGAGGTAGCACTCACACCTTTGGCAAGATAAAGGCCAGTGAGTGAGCTCAGCCTATATTGGATGCCAGATTTCCAACAGCACAGCACACTGAGCACCCTGCAGCAGACTCAGTATTTGCACAGCTGTGGGCACCAATGTCCACGAGCTGGGAGCACATGCAGATCACAGCACCCTGAGATTGAAAAGATCTCCAGGTTTTTCACTGTACTGGTTGCAAGGAGATCCAGTATTGCATGCCATTTGTGTTGTCTATGACCAACCTGTTGGTTGGTTGTCTGGTGATGCTCATGCCTTGGGGCACACTGGGCTTTATTATAGGATCTGAGTTTCATTAGGATGCTGGAGAAGAGTGGCTTTTCCCTGGTAAGCCACCAGGACTATATCCGCGCCCCAAAAAAACATCCCCCAGCAGAAAAACCGTCTGTCCTAGATGTAATACCTGAACATTGCAACCCAGACAATGCTGAGCAGATCAGGACAATACCAAAGGCCCAAACGGGCAGAGAAATGGCTGTGCCTTTATGGCATCATGCAGGGTGCTGTGAAGACTCCCCAAAACTCCAACATGAACCAATTTCATGCTTTGCCATGTACAGCAGTGCCAGGGGAGCAAACTACGTACAGCCTGGCCAGCCGCAGAACAGTGAATATTGAACTCTCAGGAGCAGTTCACATCCAGAAGATCACAAAAAGCTTAGGGAAGGTGAGGGAGAGAGAAGCAAGCGAAGTTTTATCAGCTTAAAACTGTGTTACTCAGTGTTGGCGTTCAGAGATGCTCAGCACAAAGAGTACCTCCAGTCTCCTCAAACATCTGCAACACAAACCCTGGTACAGAGGAAGCTTCGAGCAGCGTGGTTCCTCAGCACTGGCTTAGGAGCTGTTTATGCCACCAGAGAAACAAAGCTGGTGGGGTATAAGAGGAGTTAGGCAGTGCATCAACTTTCCTGGGGAGACAGTAGTGGGGGTTCATGATTATGGCTCTAGAAATGCTGAGTTATTTCCCTATTTGGGCTAAATACCTCTGCTGGAAAATGGGTAAAGCTGCTATTGAAGAACCAATCAGAAGGAAAAGGGGAGAAAGAAACATTTATTAGATGCACCCAGAGGAACACAAATGGCTTTCTTTGGTGATGTCCACTGCCCCAGTCAAAGTGATATAGCACAGCTCTTTTTTCCCTGGCTGCCATGAACACATCAACATGAAAGTGTCCAAGCTTCCCTTTTCTAAATAAAAGTGCACCTCTTCCCTTTGTGCTGGTGAGAAAAAGCACATGAATGCTTGGGCAGGTGTCAGGAGAGTGCGCAGAGAACCCCAGACTGTCTCAGCCCCCATTTCCATTGCCTGACTTGTGGATGTCCAACATCTGGGACTGGAGGAACAGCATCCTGCGAAGCGCAAGCAGAGGAGCCCTGAAATCACTCGCACCCACATGCCTGTGACCTTGTGGTTTTACTACAGCTTTCATTTTTAGACTCCAGTTCTCCCTAGTGCTTGCTGCATTTCTGCAACGTTTTGGCAGTTGGCTCTCGCCCTGGAGACAGAGCTGAGTGTGGGGAAGCAACAAGGCTACGATTAAAGAATTAAACTCGAGATGACGGAAGAGCCCCAGCCATGCTTCCACCTAGACAAAGCCTACGTGATGAGCGCAGCTTAATGCCAGCCCTTAACAACACATGCTGTTCGAGACGAAAACGGGAATTTCATCGTGGCTGCAGGTGGCTCCTGCCGCTCACCTCTGAAACCGTTTCAAGGCAGAAACCCCGGGGCTGGAGGAAAAGCAGCCCTGCCCGGAGGCACGAACAGCCACGCCGGGCAGAGGCACCGCTCCCGGCCGCCTCGTACGGGCGAAGATGCCCGTAAACCCCCAGAGGGGAGCCGCTTTGCTCCCGCATCCTCCCCAGCCCCACCTGCCCAGCAATTGCCAGCCCCAGGGGTAGGGGGGGAGGCAAACCCCCCGCCGCAGCCGCGCCTCCTGTCGCGACATATAGCGATTGGCCGGCGGGGGAGTGGGGTGAGCCCCACCGTCTTCCTAAAGGTGCCATGGCTGGGTTTGAAAACGCATTCCCGAGGCCGGAGGGAGCGGGAAGCATCCTACTCCCTCCTCCCCATCATCTCCCACACGGTTCCTGGCACCCCATCCCTCCTCCCCGTCCTCCCCGACACTAGGGACCCCAGTGTAGAAACCGGTGTCGGGGCCGGGCTGGGTCCGGCCGGTCGCGGTCCTACCTGTCGGAGGGCGGGGGGTGCAGGAGCAAGCGCCCGGGGGCCGGCTCAGCAGCAGCGAGGCATCACGGCGGGACGCGGGGCGGGTGCCGGAGCCCCGGTGCGCGGCTGCGGCGAGGCGGCGGCGGGCGGGAGAGAGGGAGGGAGAGAAGGAGGAAGGGAGGGATGGAGGGAGAGATGGAGGGAGCGCGCGCGCACGCACACACACACACAGCCCCGGGGATGCGCTCAGCCGGCCCGCCCCGCAGGCAGCCTCCCCTCCCTCCGCATCCCGGAGAGAGAAACCCGCCGTCCCTCCTCCGCGGTGGCAGTTTCAACCCCCCTCCTCCTGCTGCTGCTGCTGCTGGAAATATTTCCCGATTTCCTCCTCGGAGAGAGGGACTTTGAAAGGCAGGGCTGGATGCGGACCCACCCCCAGCAGCCCTGCCCGCCCTGCCTGGGGCAGCCCCCAGCCCTGCCCTGCCTGACCCCAGTGCTGCCCGGGGCAGTCCTCACTGGTGCTCTGCCTGCCCTCAGTCATGGCTTGTCTCATCCTCCTTAGCCAGGGCAAGCCCGTCCCCATCTGTGAGTGAGCCCTGGGCGAGATAGTGAGAAGAGAAGCAAGAAAGGGGGTGTCTTGCTGTGTCTGTCACTGTGCCCCACTGTTGCCCATGCCTGCTACGGGTTGGTAGGAGCATCCCAAGGAGCCCCGGGTTGTGGTTCACTCCCCTGTCACATCGCTAGTGTTGTGGTGTTTGCAAAGGACAGTGCGGGCAATGAGGTGACAAACAAGGGGCATATGGTGCCCCTCCTGGGAATTGACCCCACATCTGGCTATGTGCAGGTCAACCCCTTGAACCCACAGAGTCTCCTGTTCCCCATGGGAAGGTTCATCAGTGTTGGGGAGGTCCTACAGGAAGCCAGCAGCCTGGCACAAAATGACTTGCTTGCACCTCAGGCTGGCCTAAGTGTCCTTCCTGAGGGCAATTCCCCTTTCACCATGCCTGAATGAGTCCTCCACCCACTGCTGGCTCCAGCAAGGAGCAGATGAACCCATTGTCCCACCCTCCAGGCAAAACTCTGTCTTTAATAACTTAAAATAGGACCAAAGCTAATAACACACACTGGTAGTTGCAAATACCCGGTGACCTTGAGTAGTCCTCTACACCCATATCCTCAGGTGCAACAAGAACCATGGAGAAGGAGAACCATTATACTAGCTCCTGCACGCTCTTACACCTCTTTTTGTCAGTTGTGCCTGTAATTTTTGTCACCATTGGCAAGACAGCAAGCCAGAATTTTACCTTGGATTTCAACTGTTCTTTTCTTCCTCTCATTCCGTTTATTTTTTCTTTTTCGTTTTTTTTTTCTTTCTTTCTTTTTTTTAATTAAAAAAACCCCAAAATCAACCCAAAAGATGTCTGCATCACCGTGTCCTTCAGCAGAGACGGGAAACTAAATTTCTCTGTTCAAGACGAGGTGTAAGATATGGGCAACATCACAAAACTCTTTTGTAAAGCACTTTGTGATGAACTGACCAACCAAAACCACAGCTACTTGGTATTAGATTGGCAGCTGTTAGTGATATTATTTAGTTTTGGTTTCACTTTAAGAGCTTATTACCTACAGATGGGATGAAAGGCATTTCCAAATAAGGATTTGGTTTAGGAAAAACCCATGGTTTGTGTTCAGTAGCTAACTCTGATTGTCTCACCTCTTTTGATTTAAAATTCTTTAGAGAAGGGATGAAGTTGCATCTGGCCATATGTGGTACTTTCATGGGACTCAACTCTCCCAGCAGGGCTGTTGATATAAAATGAGCACAATTAAATATGTAGACAATCCACAGTGCTACGCCCTGATCAGGGCCAGAGCAGAGCAGTGGATGTGTACAAGTGGCATTTGGTTTGGCAGTGGCTGCAGGATGCAAGAGTGATGCAAGGAAACAAGATGGCATAGCAAATAGATAGTATGAGCAGAAGAGAATGCTCACACTATCCAACACAGGTTGGACAAGAATTTGTTGTTCACTGCAACAAAGGTTACAGCAAACACAATCCCTGCTGTTGCTTTTCACCCTGCACACTGAAACCTAATCATTGCAATAGTAAGCAATGGAACTCAGAGTTTAATTAGCTGTCAGCCATGAAGTTCTCCCTAAAGCTCTCCCTCTCCCTCAGCTATGTTGCTGACCTACTTCCCAGTTCTTTCACTGAATATAGTACCAAACTCCTCTGGAACACTAAGACATTAACTCTACTGATGGGGATCCACTGGTGAGTTTCTCTCTGAAGATCCAGCACATCCCCAGTTCACTCCCCTCTGCAGCTTGCAGTGTATCTTCCTATCTCCCAGTGCCTCCTGCTGAAACCCTCAGACAGCTTGCTTCGGGTGAGTGATTTCTGTGACCTTTGAGGGGAGCTGAAAGAAACAAGAGTTTCTCAGTGTATGTGGTGATGCTCATTAGTCCATGTAAATGAACACTTTGTACCACCCTGCCTTAATGGCACTGGGACAGAAAGGGTGAAGCAGAGATGCAGCATTATCCCTCCTGCACCTGAAAGCAGCTGTCATATTGAAAATGACTGGTTAGGAGGGATATGACTCTGGGAGGCTGGGAGAAGATGTCCACCACTCCCCAGTCCCTCACACCCATTTCCACGCACATTCAGACTTTCACAGTGTCCAAAAGAAAGGTGAGACTGGGCTCTGACAGAAAGACTGGAAGTCTGGGAGTAGGGAAGACAGTGAGCCCAAATGGTGAGAGGTGATACTGTGTTATAGGACTGCTCCACACTGCAATGACTGTGGTTCATATAGCTTTTTCTCAGGCAAACTAGCTCAAGTGGTAGCTGTAATAACACAGAGCTCTGCATGGGCTGTGAGATCCGCTGGAGAAGCTGAGCAAATGCTCCTGCATCCTGCTGGGTGCTCCAGGCAGAAATGCAACAAGACTGCTCATGACCTGACACAGCAAGTTTGTTGCAGTGTGGCACATCCATGCTTCATCATGACTGCAGCCTAAGCTATGGTGGGAGAGGCAGTGGTTTGCTCTGGTTGCTTTTCCTTACCTCTCTTTGCAGCCAGGTAAGGGAACACCTACTATTGCAAACTCACAACCACTAATTAGTAGTCTCAAAATCATGGAGATTCTCATGCCAGTACTAACGAATGGTTTATTCATTCATTCATGCACACCCACAGCTTGCTCTGACAGCAGCCTGCATCTCTCTGCAGTTGCTGGGGGAGGTTTTAGGGTATTGTCTACATGTGCTGAGCAGAAAGAAAATTCTTCCCTGCAAAGAATGGGGTTAGTGAACTGTGATGTCTCAAGTACTGGAAAGAATAGTGCAGGCCAGTTCTCTGCCCAGTGCCTTGTGGAAAAAGATATCTGAGCTCCTGCACATTTTAGAGGAAGGGGGAAAGAAAAAACCCTCAGGTATTTCTTGCATAAAAAATTCCTGCCTTATATCCCCTATAAGAGACAAGTGATCAGGGCAAGGTCAGTCTTCAGCTCAGCCACAGCATGTTCACTTCTGAGCAGCTGTCCTACCACTCTTTCTTGGCCTGTCTGGAACACGTCCACCATGGGATGCTTTGGTTTCTGCTCCAGCTTTTGAGGGTTCAGATAATGCTGGAGGATAACCAGTGAATCCTCATTGGTTATATATATCTGGTCATGGTTTTCCTTGAGTCCCTCAGGAGATGGCAGAGAGACCCTACAGGAGCAGATGGGATGTCACCTCTGGCTTGCCATCCATCTGTCTTTGCTGCTCACTGAAGTAGACTTGAGGATGAGCCCACTGAACCTTCTCTGGCTCTCCTCTGCATGCTCTTGGCAGAGACCTGAAGATCCCTGAGAGTGGTATTTCTAAAAAAGATGCTCAGAATGCTCAGTTTCCAACAATTTGAGCATTCACTTTCACTGTCACCTTTGAAACTGCCTTTGCTCTTTGGAGAATAAGTCAGGCATTTAGAAATGTGGTGGATGGAGTGGGACACAGCAGTGTAAGAAGGGCAATTCAGTGTGCTGGACAACACATGTCTTTTTAAGCTCTCCAGGCAGCGCCTCCTTAGTTGTTTCCAAGTATCTGGTACAGTCTGAGTTCTGATGACCCCAGGTCTAAACGCATGACAGTTGTCCATTGGCCAGCCAGAGGTCTCGTGTGTGGAAGGTGTTTTCTGTCCCTGGAAAACAGAGAGTAAAGCCTATACCCCAGGGAGAAGGCAGTGCTCAATGGAATGTTTTGGCACACCAATGAAAAATCAGTAGCATAAGGTTTGCTCTCACTGCAATGCTTTGGAAGCCCACAGAGGTAACTGGAGAAACCATGCTTATGCTGCTTTCGAGCTTTTTCCCAAGTACTTACCCTACGCTGTGTTTCATGCAGGTTTAAACAATAAATCCATAACACTAATGGATGAGCATAGCATTTAACAGCTTGTGAGAGAGTTTTCCTGGAAGAAGGCTGGCATTGACCAGCCAAATTTTGCAGAGCATTGCTTGTCTGTGGCAGACATAGAAGAGTATTTGCACTGGAAACCACCTGCCATGTGGGTGTTGAAAGCAGAGCTTGTTAGAGGGGCTGGGCATGAATTTAGGGAGCTTGGGAATGGGGATAGTTGTATGTATTTTGCAAACATCTACTGGAAAAAACAAGCCACACACTCTTCAAATTCTGCTTCAGAATCTCACTTTTGGAAAAACAACCAACCAACCAACCAAACCTGCTTTCTGGTCATCAGTTATATACAGGAAAAATGCAATGTGTGCAGAATGACTTCAATGCCTAGGCTTAATGTATGAGATGCAAAACGTACAAACTGTCTTCTTACTCTTCTCAAAGGAGTAGAAACTCAGCAGCCTTCTGACAGCTGTCATTTGTCTCAATAGCAGTGCATGCAATACTAGCATCTCACTCCCATCCCATTTCACAATCAAAAAACAGTTCCTATCCTGTGTCACTGGAAAATGAAGGACCAGATGTCACCTGCTGAACTGCCTGTCCCTTAGCATCTTTTCCCACTAAAACCAATGAAGCTTTCTGCTGTTACAAAACTGCAGAATACAGGAATTAAAAATGCAGGTGCAAGGTCAACTGAAATGCATTTCCCAGTGAAAGTGATAGACTAGGGACTTCACTGCCTTGAGATGAGTGTCCTGCAAGGGGCCATGGAGCTACAGTATGCCAGCCCCAGGGCACCACTATAACTGAAGAGGCATTAGTACTCTCTGCTTGAGGTTCCAGCTCTTTTCACCGTCATCCCAAGGCTGTCCTGGCCTGTAAGAAATCTGGATGGGAACAAAAAACATCCCCCAAATCCAGGATTAAAAAGCACCATATACTGTGTTCTCTGGATTTGCCTTCTACTTTGAAATCTAGAAGTCTGATTTGTTCCAATTTGTTTGGTAACCAGAAGTAAGTTAAATAAGAGAGGTGAAATAGTGATATGCAATCACATGGCTCCAGGAGCTGGGACTTTAAGGAAAAACAAAAGTGAAAATACCATGATAATGTGGCAAGATTTGGGAGCCATGTCCTTCAAACTGAGGACCATGATGCTTCTTCAACAGCTCTGGTGTCACATGAGGCCATATCCCTCACCTGATCTGTGTGCAAGGTTCTCATTGCTATCAGTGGGAGACGCAGGGTGAATCGGATGCAGTGCATGACTTTGGCTGTGGCCCCGGGTTGTGAAGGCAATTTGGCCTCCTCTGTACCATCTGTTTGCCAGCCCTGAGCGAGGCTGGATATTCCAAGGAAAATAGACTTTCTTATTAAAAGTGAGAAGTGAATGGCCTCAGCTGCAAAAAGCACCTTATTTATATTTTATTTATATATTCCAGGTCAAGACAACTGCTGGAATACTTTGCAAAACCCAAGCCCATTAGGCAAGAGAACGTGAAATAACTTCTCTTAAAGTGAACCTTGTCTTCACTATAATGGGCTCTAATCTGTGCTGTCCTTGCAGGATGATCAGAAATATTCCTTGCCTCCTTATTGCTTTGACTTCACCAACCTGCGCCTCAGCTCTGCCTTGTTTCACCTCTAAATGGCATTGGAAACATCAGGATGAGCAAACCTTTGCTGAGGTCAGATGAGATGTAAATGATGTTGTTCTCAATATCATTTCATCAGGAAGATGCATCTGAGAGATGAACAATCAGGAGACATCACAAAAAGAAAACCACTGTTGTGGTTAGTAGGGTGAAAGAAAAGAAAACCTGCCTTTAGGCTTTGGACAAAGATTTGGGGTAGGAAAACAGCACTGGAATTTAGGGCATGCTGGAAGAGCAGATCTTGGTGGCCATGCTATCCGAGCTCATGCAACCAGGGAACAGACTGGCCTTGGTTCCAGGCTGTGGCCTGTTTCCTGGGTGGATGAGCAATTTAGCCAGCTGGACACAGGGGAAGAGAGCTTTTTACTGCTCTGAAGACCATGATATATCCTACTTTCATTTTGTCCTGTCAAGCTTTGTTCCAGGCTCATAACCATTTACCTCAGCAACATTTTCCATTAGTTTTTATGGCTCAGCCATAGGCACCTTGAAGCTTACTCAATGCTCCCAGGAGCTGGAAGCACAGGAAGACTTGTGTTGAAAACACTTGTCCTGTCGTGACAATTCATTTCACTTGCCCTGCTGGAAGCCTGTCCCACTGTAAACTGCAGGTTGTATGCAAATGGCTTGTCCTGACCAAACTGCAACTTTAATGAGACAACAGCACAAGGGCACACACTCATAACAAAGACAAAATAATGTCTTAGTTAACCCTGACTTATGGCTGTATAAGATACAGCATGAAGTAAAGGTATAAGAAGCAACCAGAGCCTGCAGATCATAAGGAGTAATGTATATGCAGCAGACTATCCCTGACAAGTTGTTACACTAACTATAGAGCAGCATAAAAAATGGTAGAAAAGAGGAAAACTGCATATAACGAAAGCAGGTTACTAGCTTAATTGCTTACTAAAGTAGAAATTACCAAGGCAACCATATCATGAGTAGGAAATAACTGTATAAAGTCAGGAAACCTGAGGCCAATGAGGGAAAAGTAAATACAGGTGTATGGCTTGTCTGGGAGGAAAAACACTTGTTAAAGAAGCAAAACCTGGGGAGAATAAAAGGGTCAAATACAGAATATCAGGTAAAGCAACTATTCTATGATTCTATGATTCTATGATTCTATGACTGACTGGGGGCTGTTGATCAGCACTGTGCTTAGTTATGACAGTTTGAAGCAGAAAAACAAACCTACTGTTTCCACCTTTCTTGTGTACAGCTTGCCTTCATGGTCAGGAAGGACTTAGTCCCCGTTTCTCCTGACTGACTCTACAGAGGGTCTTAAGTATGGGCTCTGGCACCATAGGAGTTCAACAGCTGAGGACCAATATGGGGAACCACAAAAGAGCTAAGCTACACATGTCTGTGGCTATATCTTAAGTCAATCAGGCCATGCACATCTGCCGCATTCAACACATCTCCAGCTCTTCAAAGAGCCCAACTCAGCAGTGTCTTCCTGCAGATGTTTTGGGTGGCAAAAACTAGCTAAAGGGAAGTGTCTGCACAAGTTGCAGCCACAAAAGAGAAGACGTGTTAAATAGAATCTACTCCAAAGACAAGAAATGGAGTTACAACTCAGGATGAAGGCAGTTTGTGCTGGCAAAACATCAGCTTTATTAATGTTAGAGTCTTCAAGCTTGTCTTGTTCTGTAATTTTCCGTAGGCTGCATACATCAAGGCACGTTTCAAAATAATCAGATTGTCTGTTTCAAAGAAAAGAATGTTAAAATCAGGTATGTTTTTACCAGCAGGAACAGAAAATGTCTAGAAAACATGAGTAGTGGCACAGCTTTGTAGCATTCTTGTAGGTGTGTGCATCAAAACACGCTTAGAGATAGTCTGCCTGGTTATTTTTAAGGTAAGAACTCTGAAATTAAAGGTCAAGGACCAAATTTTTCCAGTGCATTATCAGGGAGGTACATCTTCAGGCATTTTAATACACTAAGGCACTTTCCAGGCACACATGAAGCAAGGTACACACCTGGACAGCTTGCCCCAGCCTCTAAAAATGCAGCGATTGTCACTGAATTATGGATTTTCAGGTGGGTCTTCAGTTTGTAATGGAGATTCTCAATTGTCTAGAAAGCGACTGACTAGTTTTTCTAAAGTACTCATGATTTGTCCTGAATCTTACCCAGCAATTTGTAGCTGAAGAGACAAGTCATTGCCCACTAAGCAGATAAGAAGTTTTCTCAGATAATAAAATGTGCTTGCTCTCTACACACTGTTCTCCACAGAATCATAGATCCTCATACACACTCGCAGCAGAGAACTTTCAAGATTAGCTGTTTTGTCTAGGATAAGTTGGAGATATGTCACACTTCAGGGGAAGGATGAGGTTATCAGCAAGGCTCTAAAATGCTGTAAGTAATTGTTAGTCTCATTCTCAGAAATTCACTTCAAATTAAATCAACTCAAGCCAAAAGGCAAATCTCTCAGTTACTGAGAAAGATGTTTCTGGAAGCATCTATTTCCTGTAAGCAGTGGCAAAAAAGTATTTCAAAACGAGAGAAACTTTTTAATGTCTTTGCTTTCCAAGCTGTGCTGTGGCGCAGTGCAGAGCACAGCAGGAACGCAAGTGCAGGACATCACACACGGGTCCACTGTGGTGCTGGAGCTCATTGAGTTAAACCTTTGAGTACTGTAGCCAGAGAGTGCAATGAGGACAACTTTCATAGCTGCATATCTCTCTTTTTGCAGTATTTTGCCCATGAATTAACACTACCAAGATGACTTAGAAAGCCTGCTAGGTTTCCACAAAGATATGGCTCATCAGCAACTTGAAAAAACACATATGGGAGGTAAATGCTAGAAGTTGCATCTGTATTAACACCTTGGTTAGGATATGGCTTCTGTCCAGTGCCAGAACATTCAGATATGGGTTACATCTGAAATGTGTCACAGCAGATCAGCAGTAAACATCACTATTCTGGACAATCAATAAAAATGGAGACCTACTTATCCAGCTAAAGATAAGGCAATTAAGAACATCTGTCTTGCTCCTGAACTGGGCATTTGTTCTGGGCAGGAGATGTTTTCAGAGCCTTGTTTCAAACAGCTATGCTCTGAAAAGTAGGCTAAATCCAGAAGGTCATCTTGAAATAATAGTTGGCAGGCCAAAGTGACTTAACATTTAACATGCTTTAAAGGACCATATGGAATAAGTTACA
>JAVHNF010013125.1:18374-29940 GCA_034783455.1 Micropsitta finschii
TTTTAAATTTTTTTTTTTTTTTTTTTTTTTTTTTTAATAAAAAAAAAAAAAAAAAAAAAAAAAAGGAAAAGAAACAAAAACCAACTGCAAGTCCCATATTTCTGTTAGACAGGCATTTAAGCCATATAGGTAATCTGGACAATATTCAATGAAACACAAAAATTCAAGAATTTAAAATAATGGTAACCAATATATGCATTTAAACCACACAAAATTTAAGCATTTGAATAAGCTTCCAGCAGCAATAATGACAGGCAAAGGAAGCAAAAAAGCAACTGCTATTTCATCTTATGCTAAATACCTCCTTTTCCACCTCCTATGAGAACAGGATTCGCTACTCAATGGAGAGCACTACTCTTTCTTTGTTCTTGTTAAGTAAGGCAAAGCTCAAAGCGCAGAATGAATATTAGCAAGAAGCAGATATCAAAGCAAGAAACCATATACCAATCCAATTAGCATCACACTGTCCTTGATTTGGCTTCCCCCATCCTTTGCTTTGCTGTTTAGCGTGAATCTCCATATGGAACTACCCCTCATTTCTGTATGTTTCTTCCATATCTCCATGTTTGCTGTTCTCCTTCAGCCTAACACATGCTCTGAATTCAAAACACTTTTTTCTTTTCTTCCTGCTTTATTATTTCAACTTGCATGTTCCTACTTCAACTGTTAATCTCTCATTCAACTTAATGCTCTAGCTACTGATGGTTTTCTTGCTTTTTAACAAGGACATAAAGGAATTACTTAAAATACAGTAGACCAGTTTACTAGTCACAACAGCATTCTCCACTAATCTATCAACCTGTGTTTGCTGCTCACCACCCTCCTCATTTTTTTCTGCAGCAGCTGTACCTTTTGCTGTTCATTTACTAACCTAAATGGACTAGGAAGGCACCACAAGCAGACACATGAAAACAGACTGTATGCAGCCCTGTGCAAAGGACAAGGGAAATCAAACAGCAGAATCGATGAACAGGAGACATAAATGAGAGACTACAAACAATAATACCAGATCGCATCAGATCCCTTTCTGAGTCACTACAGTAATATAATTGCCCATAATATTAATGCGAGGCCTGCCTGGAGCCCAAGTCCTTCCCAGTAAGAAGCAATGAACATGTTCATCATTGTGCTCACCAAGTGGATGGGATAGTGAATTGAACAGTCAGGCTGGAGAAACTGGTGCAGTAGCCAAAAAGTTCCTCCCAGAACCAGTGCTGCAGGAAGGCTGGCACATGCCAGAGCAGGTACGAATAATAATCTAGCTATCATCTCATACTCGTCTCCAATAAGTGATACAATTTTTTTTTGAGAGGTAAAATTTCAGGGGTTGGATTTCCACAATAACTTTTTATCAGTAAAGGTTTTGTTGGAGGTTTTTCTGAGTGTTTGGGGGGTTTTGTTTGGTTGGTTTTGGGAGGGAGTTAAATTTTGTTGGTTTTTTTTTTTTCATTTGAGTAAAGAATCTGTTTAGACAAAGGACAATGGGAACGGGCTCTAAACAGAAGCAGGAGATGAGATAGGAAAAGAACCAAAATAACAGCATGGCTACTGACAACTGCAGGAGGAAGCAAAAATACTTAGGAAAGAAACAAGGATACTGACGAAAGAGAAACTGCTATACTTGGAATTGTAGCGTCTCTGGTTAGACATTGTTTTGACACATCAGGATTACCTAACACATGATAACAAGGCACGCACCACACAGTGCACAGCTGCCTTAGGTGGCTGAGCAATCCTAGCTAGGAACGTAACAGTTCGCACACATTTCACTAGTTGACTCTGTTCTCAGGCTACTATTCTGGTGTGAAAACTTGAATTTGTTTCAAAATTAAGACACTGTTAAGCTCAGACCTTACATATTACACATCTGTTCCCTATTATGAATATTCTTTTTTTCAGAATTACTTCCTTCAGTGTAACCTGCTTACAGACCTTACTGGACATCTAAATGTTATCATTCAAAGTGTAAGCTGGAATCAAATATAGTCAAACATTTTGCTGAAAATTCATAGTATTACACAGTGGTTTGTCAAGAGCAATAAACCCCTAGTTCTATTGCTATTAAGGGCATGCCACATTTAAGCAAGCAAAAACTACCTGTCCGCTATAATCTGTACAAATGGATGCACAACACCACTAAGATTAAACCTTGAAATTCTGCTCCTAATACTTGGTAGATGTAACCTAGATGTTAGCCAAAATGGGGATCACCTCTTTTTCCAGACAAAGTGTCCTCATTATAATAAACCACAACAATGGAAAAAAAATTTAATTCAAAAGAAATCAAAGCTATCAATAAAAATCCCGGTAACAGCAGTGCTATTAGGAAGCTTTAATCTTCTCAAATTGTCTGGCAAGTTCTTTGGCTTGGCAGTCATACTGAAAATTTTGGTTTACCTTAACCTTTAAACAATTTATTGTAATTGCCTTTGTGAATCACATAAAGTAGATAAATAGGTAGTAACCAATTAGTGTCTCTTCTAATTTAAAAAGTAGGAAATACCAACTAGAAGTAGCAGAAAGTTCATTCAAAACCAACAGAGGTGCCTCCCAAGTTAGTGGGTTATTTGACCCACAGACCTACTTGAGGCTGGATGTTGCAAAGACTAGAGTTCCACATGGGTTAAATGCAAGGATGAGTTGGTGGAGAAGAAATCCACGGTGGAACATCAAGTTTTTAATACATCTCTTCCAGAAAGTTCCTGAGCTGCACTTCTTTGCAGACTGAGTGGACACGTACAGAGTGGGACTAGGCTAAGAAGAATCATATACAGTTGCCTCTTTCATAGCATCTGTTCATGGTACTGTCAAAGATTCTTGAAAAATCACTGACTTCAATTGCTTTTACTCAATCTTGTAGTAAATACAATGATGGAAAACATTAAAAGTTACTGCCATCTCTTACCCAGCTCTGTAAATGTACAACCACTTCCCTCACTGGCATCATAAGCAAGTACCACTAGAAATTAGGGAACTACAATAAACCTAAACAATAATTAAAGGTGTCTAGTCTCCAAGACACACAGAATAATAAAATCATATCCAGATTCTGCAACATGTCCGTTCAGATGGACTCTCAGACCTTAACTGGTTATCATAAAGTCCCAAAGGGCCAGACGTATACTGCACCATAAAAGATAAGGGTCTGCATCATTGAAGTTATTCAAGTCTTCTGATATAAATGCTCGTACTTAAGTTGAAAGAAAAGAAGCTGCTTCATCATTTTTGCAAAAGCAAAGTGTTACGAATAAGAAAGACCCCAACAACTGCCACGCCTCAATGGTGCTTCATCATTATCTTAATTTCTCTAATGATACACTGCCATGCCAGGATTTACACTGCTTTCTAAACCTGCCACTTACTTCCTGTCTGGTACAGTCATTTCCCCTCTTCTGTAGCACCGACCTTCAAGCCTGTATTTCCTAACAGTGACGATGCTGTGGGACCAGCACAAAGAATAAACCTAGCAGAGGGTTCCTGAAGGAGGGTGTGCACACCTGCTAGACTCTGCTTTTCCAAACCAATAATTCCTCTATTAAAAACCACTTCACTTATAAATCTCATATAGCTTTTAATATCTAAGAATTATAACCTTATTCCCCTCATTTATAGGCCCTTCAAGCAACAGACGTTTTCTTCCTATGCAGCTTAGAAAACGAGCATCAGCCAGCTCCAAGAGATGCTTCACAGGAACAAGGACTGACATAGAGAAAAAACATAAGTAGCATCACCACAGTTATCTTCTGGAAAAGGAGAACTGGTTAGGACTAATTTCTTGAAGTCTCCTCTCAACCCAAACAAAAACAAGCCAGAGAAGCATGACCAAAGCATTGCTTACTACATGGGCTGTACTACTCCACCCTTAATCCTACGCCTATAAATCACTAACATTACTAAGTAAACACAGTTTTGTGCACCTGAGTTCTGCACGGTCGTTAGACAAGGCCCAGGGGGACACTGCACTCCTCAGCAGGGGGCCGTGCCCGCCCCACAGCTGGGATACCGGCTGCCGCAGCGCACGGCAGAGGCGGGTGTCCGGCACCTGGCTCGGCGAGGCTCGTTCACAACTCAGATCCGTCACCACTCGTCGGGCAGGGGACGAGAAGGGAGGGGAATGCCCCGCGGCAGACCGGGGGGGGCACGTCCGGCCTCGCCACCGCCCGCCCTCGGCGGGGCACAGCCCCTCTGTGCTGCCCCCGCCCCGCCCGGCGCCCCGAGGCGGCGGGGAGAGCAGAGACCGCCGCGCAGCTGAGGTACGTACCTTCCCCCTTCACAGGCTCCCTGACACCCAGAATAGCAGCAGCAGCGATGAAACCGCCGACGGCTACGACGTTTAGCCCGGACCCGGCGGAAGCAGGCGGCGAGGCCGCGCAGCGCGGTGGCGGCAGGGGCGGGCACGGCCGACCCACTCCTTCCGCCTGAACCACTCTGGGCGGGCTGAGGGCAACCCCGCCTCTCGCCACCGCCCCGCTCTGAAGGGGTAGTGGCCGCTTGTGCCCCGTGCAGGATGGGGGGGTGTTTAGGGTTGTTGTGTTAGCCTGAGCTGTGCTTGTTGCCGCCGCGCCAGCCCCCGGCGAGGGAACCAATGAGACCGGCACTAGCCGCCGGCGGGGAAAGGTGGGAGTAAGAGCCGGGCTTGCCCGGGGCGCACCTCTTAGGGATTTCCTTCGGTTTCTGTCATTAATGCTTTCCCAAAACTCACAGTTCCTTTGGGAATTCTGGCAAAGAAAAAAAGAAAAAAGTATTTTCAACGAGAAAAATAAGGTGAGATGCTTAAAGAAAGCAGAGAAAGGGGTAGCAGAAGCACAGACTTGCCCTTACACGTGTTTGATGTTGATTCTAAATGAGGAAGTTGGACCTGGACACCTGGAGTAACTACAGAAAAACAAGCTACACCACCCCCCACACCCCCAAACAACAACAAAAAACCCCAAACAAACAAAAATTCTGATGATCATCTTCCAAAGATACGAAAAGTATCAGTGAATCCTTTCTCAACCCACCAGGATCCTGCTATGGAGCCTGTATGTTCTTTAGATAAGTGAAAGGATCCCAGGGAAGAAAAGGCTGTAATGAGAAAATCTAATGCCTATGCTTGTCGAAGAGGTCCTTAGGGAAGTTTTCATGCTGAATGATGTTTTTTAGAGAAGGGCGTTGAAGGAGCTGTTTCCAATTGAAATCATGGTAGAAGGTAAACAGAAAATAAACTGAATAATAGGAAATTGGCAAGATCAGATGGTGTTTATCCAGGAGTTATGGAGGAACTTGGTCATGAAACACTTGGACTGCTGGGTGTGCCATGTAACCATGTGCAGATGACATTGGAGCACTCCCTGGACCAGCCAGGGAGTACTGCCTGTTACCAAAACCTGAATGGCTCCAAGAGCAGCCCTTAAGATCGATGGCATGTTGATCGAATCAGTGGGAAGAATACTGAAGACAAAACCCAGAGAACAGGAATAAGAACAATGCACCAGAGAACCATCAGCATCATTTCTCATGGCTCATCGCAGCTTAGAAATCTGTGTCTCTGGAAGAGCCAAGTGACCATACCTGGCCACAGCAAGCGGGGTCAATTAACTTGAATTTCCAAAACGCATTTGGGCAAGAGATGTTGTCAAAGGTTCTTCTAAGGAAGACTCAGATATTGTGAGGTAAAGGTTAGAGGCTTCAGATGGATGGACATGTGGTGAAATATAAGTAAAGATAAGAATCAATTACTATCTTTTTCAGTGGATTGTTTTAACAGGTAGGGTTGTAGAGGAATTTGAACATAGTCATAGTCTTTTAAATATAGCTGTAAATAGTCTGATAAAGGGAGGATAGCATAGTAGTAAAACTTGCTGTTCATATTGAGTTATTCAGGTTAGTAAACATAATTGTCAGGCTGAGAAGGACCTTTGAATTCCTACGGAGGGCAGTAAAATGATAGACGTGTGTTAACTCATGAGATAAAACTGAGCATTTAGGTGGAATAAAGGGCTCTTAACAAATGATTGCAGTTCATGAGCGAGACCTTGGAGTTACAAGAGATGCTGTGAAATCTCAGTGCTTTGTGCTTCTGGCTGTCAAAACCAAGTAGGATTTAGTAACCATTTGGAAATGGATGCCGTAATTCTCCCTCTGTAATTGTGATGTATTCACTGCTTTGATGCACACACCTCTCAGAAAGGGTACAATAAAACTACAGAAGATCTGCAAAGGTGTGAGAAAATTTTTTACAAGCCTGAAATTCTTCCATGGAAAGCACTAAGTAAAATGGAATTCATAAGACAAGCTGATGGGAGAAGGAGGTTGGGGAAATAATGACAAAAGCCTATACAATGGTTTTTGAAATCAAGTTGTATGCAAAGTAATTCTCAGTTATAATTTCTACTGCAAAACCTGTTCAGTATAAGCTAGCTATTTGTCGATTTGTTTTCTGTCTTGGTATTTGTAATGTGCTTTTCTTGGTAGGTATTCTTTGTGTATTACAGCTAAATTTATTGATTACAGATGATCTGGGTGTTTAGTGTAGTAAACATAATGAAAAATGAAAATAGAGGCTAATCAAACCAGTGTCTATGCTAAAAAGCCAATAATACAGTGGAGGAATATAAGTCAATAAATCAGGTGAAATGGGAGTTTTGAGGGAGACATGTTTTGTTTAATAGTCCATTATCTTAGCTCATCACTTGCACAACCTCTGTGTACTCAAAGGTGACATTAGGCAGTCATTCCATTCATCTCCATAATTGATTTTTAGATACAAGTTTTCATCACTTGCAACCTTCACATAAGGGGAAAAATATCCATAATCCCTTAAAATCATCAGTTCTCCAATTTCTGATCTTATTTCTTAAGGTAAATTTCCATATATGATGTAGGAATCAAAGATTTTGAATCTTTGCAGCTTTCAAATCTTTCTTCTAAGATCCATTGGCATTCTGTCTGGAGAATGTATTTTCAGATGACAAAGTGTTCCCGATTTCTGTTTCTATAATTCATAAGTTTATTAGTAAACTGGAACAGTGTATGTGTACACATACATATGTATCAGTAAGACACACTTCACAGTTTATTATTTTCAGCAGATTATCTGTAAATATGAAACCCAGTAATTTTTAAGCTGATGTCACAAGAGTAGCCTACAGAAAGATAAATGATTCTTTTAGTTAAAACATTAGTCTTTGTGCTGCTAAAGCACAGTATTTTTTGAGAGAGTTTACTAAAAGTAGAGTTACAATAATGATGCATAGGCTTTGTCATAGGACACAGATACAATTCCATTTTAAGAAGTTTGTTTGTCTGCAGTGTCTAATATTTTAAATTAACTGTTTAATCAATAGGAGAATAAAAGGGGTTTCTCTTTATCTTTATGTCCAACTTCCATGACAGTTTTTATTTATATACAGTCCTGGTTTGGGGGTTTTGTTGTTGCTTTTTTGTTGTTGGGTTTTTTTTATTTAATTATGTTTCCTATTCTGTGTACAAATACTGCACTAAGTAAAGGGAGACATTTGCCTGCACTTGGAAGGCAAACAGTAGATTGCAACATTTGGATCCTGAATAGATTTTCAGTAGTATAATTCACTCCCTCAGGATTAAATATATTAAACCTCTACATAACCAGGACCTTAAAATTAAGAATTTTAAAATATTCATGGTTCATATAAGTATTAGATTGCTTCTGAAAGTAGATTTCATACATTCCCATTTTGTCTGAAGACAATTTTTGAGAAGTATGTAAAATAAATTCTTTGTGGTTTTCAAATTACTTTTTTTTAATTATTTTTTTTTTATTATTACAGAGCAATTGGAAATGCATGTATTTTAAAAATTAAGAATTAGAAGTGATGATCTAGAAATAGTGAAATGTTTCAAAGTATTTGCATCGTCAGTTCCCCAAACATGTAATCCAGAAATTGAAAATGGCTAAAGTTCTTTCAAGGACTGGTAGTTAATGTAAGAAAGGGAAAGTAGGAAAAGTAAGGACTTTTTACAAAGGTCCTTTGCAACCCAGACTATTGTATGATTCTATTATTATTCCACACCTCTATAGGAAAAAATGGACTTGGCAGAGTGTTGATTGGCTTATTGTGCCCATATGTGTGGGCGCATGTGGGCCTTCTGATATGCATTTGAGTATGTTCATGTCATAAATGGCAGCAATAATACTTTAGTATGTATTCCTGTATCATAAAACTAAAAAAGCTATGTGATTCTTTTTCTAAGTATATAAAGTCAAGAGTACAGCAAACACAAAACACTGAGTGTGTGGATGGCTTGACATAAAGCAGTGGTCCCAGAGCTTCTGAGCATACACAGACTGCTTATACAAACGGGCCCCTTGAAAACTGAGCTTAAAGCAGCTCACATACATGAAAATTTTGATAGATCAGGGTAGAATAGAATAAGTACATGTGAAGGCCAGTTTAACTGAGAGATGGGAAGAGAAAAAGAAGAATAATTAATGTCATGTAAGCTTGGGGTAGTGCTTTATAAGGTCAGATATGCATGACTTCCCCGGTTATGTTTCTACTGCTATATAAAACAGGACCAGTGAGTGTCCTTCAGTGCTGGATCACTGCTTGTCCAGACTGGTTAAATGTTAACCTGTTTTGGGCCCGTGAACTCTTTTGAGCAACTGTAGGTGCAGTGCAGTGCAGTGCAGTGCAGGGCTTGCACCAGAAGCCACACTCAGTAGGCAGGATGGGACAGGGCTCTGTGAAATGTGGTTTTCACCTCTCATGGTCTTCCAAAGCTGACCTCACAGGCTTCGCACTCTATCACATACTCTCATGCTACATAGGACATAGTTTTCATGAAACGGAGAAATCACAGGACTGTAATACAGTCTTTATATTGTTCAGGCACTTACAAACGAAAAAGAAACCTATACACTATGACAATTATGTCCAATGGCCACAGTGGTACCACCTGGGTCCAAAAGGAGACTTTGGCCAAGTACTAAGATGTGTAGATGTGGCCAGACTGCATCTAGTTAAAGGTCCCTGGTGCTATTTCATTTAACTGCAGGGGCATGGCCTCTGACATGGCCCAACTATGAACATTTTATATAGCCAGGTACCAGGAAAGCCTTGAGAAATACTGGTGTTGAAACAAATAAGCCTGAAATATTTTTGCTGGCAACAAACAAGAAGCACAATGACATTCAAACAGGTTTGAGAAGTTGGTAGTATCTCCAAGCACCAAATAAATCTGCAGGAGATAGGTTCTTCTGGCCAAGGCCCTGGAGGCCATCTGCTGCGTACTTGTTTAGTGATGTAAATAACACAATAATTGCTGTGACCTATATATTTAAGGCTATTTTCATAGTTCAGTTTAAAAAACATAATCCAAAGAAAGCACATTTAATGTCCAATCAAAATATAAAATACCCTTTACATGTCAACAGTTATATGATAGCAAGTCCTGTCGAGGAACAGATGGTAGTGTCTTTGTTAATCTTGCCTCACAGATGAGTGGAAATAAGTTTTTAGGCAGCAGAGACAGGAAAAAGTGCATATATGTGGAAAGTAGCATACGGAATTAGCTGGAACTGCATAAGTACATAAAAAAAGTTGCTGGTAAAGCTTCATAAAGAGACATTTGGTTCTTGAAAGTGCCCACTAGTGTAAAATGTATTTGTAGCTAGCTGTTAATGCAGCTGTGTGTACTGGAACAACTCACACAGCAACTGCCTCATATTTAAAGGCTGCAAACTGTAATATGAAATAAAACATTGAACTTCATGAAAGTAAATTCCATTTGTAAATACATTTGAAAACTAGTCAAGTAATTTGTTGGGGTTCTTTTAGTTTTTGCCCCTTGCTTCCCCTGTCGCTATGTTAAACTGACCATGAACACTTTAAAACATAAATTACACCAAGTTTTGGCTGAGAGTCTTCATCAGAGGTTTTCTGGTGTTTCAGAGGGTGCAGGTTTCAGCTTAGGTATAGAATTTAGTCTCTTGTAAAAAGTCAGCTCTAGCCCATACCATTGCCTAAGCCTCATGAATCATTTTTCTGCTTAACCTTTGCAGAATAGTGAATTTTATTCTGAACTGTTATTTATGATTACCTGCACATGGTCTCCCACTAAGCAATCTTAGACCCATATGCAGTATTAGAAGGAGATGGTGAAATCTAAACCACTAGAAAGTGATGAACTTTCCAAACACCTTTCCACACTTTTTCATTCTTGTTATTGATGTGACCAACTATTTTTCCCTTGAGGTCAATATACAGCAAAGACCTGCTGTGGTAATGTTTTGGTTTTAGTCCCTCAGCAGATAGTAAATTAAAATCCTTTCTGCTTCAGCCATTTTAAATACATGAAATTGTTCTCTTTTACAACAGCTTTTGCACAAGTTTAGATACAGTAAATCCCCTAAAAATCCATGTATGTTGTGTTTTATCTTTGGTAATGAAATAAAATCTATTACTGTGATCATTATCTTTTGATTTAGTGATGTCTTACAGTTTTCACTTCATGTATGTCAGTGTTACATGAAAAAAAGTTTTAACATTTTCAAATCCTCATTGTCCTTTCCCTGGCACCATTATATTGGTGTGTAGTACTTTATAGGGCAGAATAGGTGACTGATTTTCTGTTTCCTTGTGTAATTTTGCAAAGAGATGTAGTTCCAAAACAAACATGAAGTTTAGGCATCAAAAGAGAGAGAGGTCAATCTGTCTTGCACAAAGGGTGAATAAAGTACCTGGACAAGTATAAGTAGGTAGCTATAGTTTTACTTTTGGAGTAAAGCATAGGACAGACAAAACAAAATGTTTATTTTTCACCTTTTCCGTCTACACTTTTAAGCTACACTTAGAGATTCACAGACTGACAGGATGGAAGAGTGGATGACATTGGAAGGGACACCCCAAGATCGTATAGATCAATCTTCCTTCTCAAAGTAGGGTCAGCTGCAGTAGGCTGCTCAGGGCTTTGTGACCACTCGAGTTTTGAATATCTCCAAGAATGGAGACTCCACAAGTTTTTGGGGCAGACTCTTCTAGTGTTTGACCAGTCTCACAGTAAAAAAGTTAGTTTAAGTTTGGTTTGTTTCGGGTTTTTTTTAATTTGAATTTCCTGTATTTTTGTTTGGCCTGTTTCCTCTTGTCATGTTATTGTGCACCACTAGGAAGAATCTGGCTCCATCTTCTTTACGTCCCCACATCAAATAGTTGCATTCATTGATGAGATCCCCCTGAGAGTCTCTGTTTTTCTGTCTGTAACATTATTCCACTTTTTCTCTGACAAGCTTCTAAAATGTGACAGACTTTCCTTCTGGCTTATAGGTAGGCATATCTCTCCAATTTCTACTGGTTTTATTATCTGGGTCCAAAACAGGTGCATTTACTATGTAATTTGGGGAAAGGGAGAGGAGGAGACCAAGGGTTGTGGTCTTTTTTAATTTGTTGCTCTGGGATAGTTACCTATTTAAAAATACAAATAATAATAACAATGATACAAATATTTGTTGGTGGCTTGCTGGCACATAACTATCAACAAACTCCTCTTAAGTTACAAGATACATTGAGATAATAAAATCTGACAGTGCTATTTCAGCAGTACTCCA
>JAVHNF010013128.1:0-14634 GCA_034783455.1 Micropsitta finschii
ATCTCTAGGAACACTCTGAGCCACATGAAGCTACACAAACTCATTTAATTTTGGCATCTATTCAACAGCAACTTGGAACAGAATTAGGAAACATTCAGGGTGCTTAGTACCAGGGGAAAAGCAGTATTCCTTTAAATAGCATGCTGCCTATTATTAAATCTTAGAACTGGTGACTGGCTAATTCACATCACATTTCACACATACAAAGACAAGGCTTGAAGAAAAACCCCCACATGTTTTTGATCTACTGCATTAGTCACAAACTCCTTTATTCACCCAATAAAGAAGGATTAAGGAGCAAACCAGAGAGTTAAATGAGAACTCTGGGCACTGATGTGGAAAGTCAATTTCTTAAGGAATTACTGAATATTCAGTTCTCCCCACAGGTACAACACAAGGCTACAGGAAGACAGGCTGCCAAAAATGTGCTAACATCTGACAAAGGATGCTTGACTCCAAATTGCAGCAGCCACCTGTGGAGCACTGTGTCCAGTTCTATGCTCCCTATTACATGAAAGATATGGATGTACTAGAAAAAGTCCAGTGCAGGGCCTCAAATGTGAATACAGGACTGAGAGAACTCTTCTGCCTAGAGAAAGTTCAGGGGGATCTTATCAATGTGTACAATTACATAATGGGAAGGAGTAAAGGTGGAGGCACTCTTCTCAGCAGTGCCCATTGATAAGACACTGGACACAGCCCTGGACAACCTGCTCTAGGTGACCCTGCATGAGCAGGATAGTTGGACTAGAGGATCAAAAAGGTCTCTTCCAACCTCATTTGTTCTGTGATTCCAGTAATGACATAAGAATCCAGTTGTACTCCTTAACACAGCCATCCAGATGTACCTCTCATAATTGCAGCACTCAGAGTATTACTTGCTTTCATAGAATATCTGGGGTCTGATAAGGCTAAGTTGCCCTCTTAATGCTGACGCTGAAGGAGAAGCTGCACCTCTTCTCTATCCATCCATAAAGCTTTTTAACACTTGTACTTTCATGAAGCTTTTTTAGGAGATGAATATTTCTGATACCTCTAGCCTTTCATCAGTTTGGTAAGAAGCTGGTGAATACCAATGCAGTCTTAAGAGTTACTAGAAGTAATGTGGAACAAAACAGCACAGTAACATAAGCTTCGTTTTAATAGAAAAAAGGCTTAAACCAACCACACTTACTCTGAAATAAGCCAGTATTTCTTGCAGTGTCTTTTCCACAATGGATCATGGCTTGATAGCTGATTTAATCTCCGACTTAGATAGCAGCAACTATAAATATAAAATAATTTAAAGTTATTACAAAAGATTAGCAAGACAAACAGGGATAAATACTGACCAGTGTATTACACATTGCATTCTCATTAAATGAATGCAGAGGTCGAAAGTTAGTTAGCTGTCCTTTCTAGAGTTGTGCTTACAACGGTTAAAAGTCTCAATTACAGCTTTACAAGTCGTGAACTACTTTTCTCCATGCTTTGAGAACTGCCAGCAATTAAGCAACTCTGTAAAGCAGGTCACCCAGCAGGGCTGTGCCATCATAAACATTGTCTGAAGGATTCCAGTGACTCCACTCCCCTGGCAGCAGGATTGCAGTAGCACAGCCTAGTCATGATTTAAATTCCAACTGTATAGTGGGCTGCATGAAAAGGAGTGCGAGCAGCAGGTCAAAGGAGGTGATCCTGCCCTCTACTCTGCTCTCATGAGACCTCATTTGCAGCACTGTGTGCAGTTCTGGTGTCCTCAATGTAAGAAGGACATGGAGCTGTTGGAGCAAGTCCAGAGGCCACAAGCACGATCAGGGGCTGAAGCACCTCCTGTACAAAGACAGGCTGAGAACATTGGGGCTGTGGAGCCCGGAGAAGAAAAGCTGCGTGCAGACCTCAGAGCAGCTTCCAGTGTCTGAAGAGGGCTAAAAGGATGCTGGAGAGGGACTCTTTGTCAGGGACTGTAGCAATAGGACAAGGGGGAATGGGTTCAAACTAAAGCAGGGGAAGTTCAGGTTAGATATAAGGAAGAAGTTATTTACTGTGAGCATGTGAGGGGCTGGAAAAGGTTGTCTAAAGAAGTGGTAAAGGCTCCATCCCTGGCAGTGTTCTAGGCCAGGTTGGACAGAGCCTTGAGTGACATGGTTTAGTGTTAGGTGCCCCTGGAGTTAGAACTGGATGATCTTAACGTCCTTTCCAACCCGAACCATTCTGTGATTCTGTGATTCTATGATCCTGGCTCGAGGCAAGGAGATAGCAAAAGCTAACCTATATTCGATTCCTAAATTGCTCTTTAAAAGCAGCGAGGGAGGTGACATCAAATACAGTCTGTTCCCATATTTACTTTTACAGTTATAAAGCCTTTCCGAAATGTACAACTTGCATCCACAGCAAGACATTTCAACCTATTTATATGAGTAAAAATGGGCAGCAGAGCATCAACAACATGCAGAGCAGTAATATAGGGAATGACTGGGTTACTCAAAGATTCATAGAATTTAAGAGATTATAGCCTCATTCAGTCTAACCTGAACACCAGCCAACAAACCTTCTCAGTTCTATGTTTGCGCTGAATTATCAGCTATGCTTTAAAGAAACACCTCAAAGATACGACCAATTTAGATGCAGCAACATCACTTCCTCTGGTAGCTTGTTCTAAGAGTTAAGTGTATTTTAATGGCTTTGATTAACACCTAAATACCCCAAATGAGGTTACCAAACTTAGAGCTTCCAGTTACTGCTTTCTGGGGTCTTGTCAGTGTGGTTCAGAAACTGGTAAGTAAGAAAGAGCAGCACTTCAAATAGATACAGTTATGTACTGAAATAAAGATGCCTCTCAAGCTTGTCTTTGATAAGTAAAATCAGCCAAAGTCCAGGGCTGGTCAAAATCTCCTGCACCAAAACTATGGAATTATTCCTATTTAGCTGTTCAATCCTTCTTCCCCACACACGTTATAAGAAAGGGTAAATGCTCCATCCCTTGCAGAGTTCAAGTCCAGGTTGGACAGAGCCTTGGGAGATATGGTCTAGTGTGAGGTGTCCCTGCCCATGGCAGCGGGTTGGAACTAGGTGATCTTAAGGTCCTTTCCAACCCAACCTAGTCTATGATTCTATGAAACCCATTATGCTGGTGATTATTGATGCTTCTGGTAGGAAAAAAGTCACCCACCGTGGTATCACAGGAACATGTGTCTTCAAACATGACACATATGCAATTAAAGCCATTCTCAGTAATTACATAAATATTTGGTCACTCATCAGCTTTTCTATTATTTATGGCCACCACCAGCCTAACCAACCCATGGAACACTACGGAACTGGTAATGTTTGTGATGGTCCGAGTATATATGTGTCACTAAAACAAAGGTAAGCAACCTAGATATGTCCTCAACTAACACAGTCAGTTCTGCAAAACTGCCATTACTGACCTTGCAAATAAGAAGCCTACACAATATGTTATTGTCCTTGCGCAGCAAAATCCATCTTACTTTGTTAAATTCATAACACAAATAGGTAGTGTCTTCATTACACCATTAGGAACTACTACTAAATCATCTGTGCCGGACTTGTAACAGTCATTCTAGTTTTGCTTACACTTAATGTGTTTTTCGCTGTTATAACAGAACTCTCCCCCATGTCTTTAGCTTTGTTGACTAATATTTATAGGGGAAAGAAAAACCCCAAACAAACCCCATTTTGTTAATACTCTATTTCATTCATGCCTATTTCTCCTTCTTTGATTAAGTGCTGTGCTTTCAGTCACTGCCAGTGCTTGTACTGCACTGGTGAGGTTTTAGCTGAAAACACACACTCATCTTCACGCTATGACTCAACTCTCGAGCCATCCAGTAAAGCGTCCGAGAGCAACCTGCAACTTTCATTCATGGCTTTTTTTCTGCCTGAAAAGTCACCTTTTGTCCTTTCATTTGGTTTTTGCTCAAATAACTGAATGTACCTACCGGCACAAAGACTGCCCTTTGTTTGCGCAAGGGTATGCAACAGTTTCGTGGGAATTACTGATGTTGCAAATTCAGTTACGGGTTCATCTCTAAACTGCAATGTAGCTACAAACAAAACCAAACTACAACAGGGGACAGAAAAACCGGGAACGTTGCCTTCTGCTGAGCCACAGAACCCCCAGAGAAGGCCGGTGCTCTGCACGGGAGCGGTGCTCCGGGACCTGCGCTCCCCACGGCAGCTCTCCGGGACAACCCAACCCGCCTTCCCCGCACACAAGGAGCGCCCTGAGCCACTTCGCCCGCCCCCACGACCCTTGCGATCCGCACACCGAGAAGTTCTGCAGCCCCGGGGCCCCAGCAGCCCGCGCCGCTGCTCCTTCCCCCGCCAGCTCCTCCCGCTGCCCCCTCCGCAGGAGCCGGCCTCGGCTCCCCTGGCAAAGACGCACCAGGCCCTCCCGGCTGCCCCCTCAGCTCCGCCGTGAGCGGGGCCTCGCTCCCCGCCCCTCGTCCCGGCGCTGCCTCCACACCCCCTCCGAGGCCCCGCTCCCCCATCCGCCGGGCAGCGCGGATCCGGCGGAGCCTCGGAGCCGGCCCGCACCTCATCAGATCCCGGTAATCAAGGAAGCTGAGGATGAGCAGCAGCGGGTCGGTCGGCAGCAGCTCCAGACTAAGGGCCGACGGCTCCATGTCCAGGGGCGCCGCCATCTTGCGAGACATCCCACGGCTGCGCCGCTCCGTTGTCAGCTGCCGGGGAGCCGGGAAAACAGGCGGAGGAGGGGGGGGGGGGCGTCCCGCAGCGCCCCCTGCTGGTGGCGGCCCTCCCGGCTCCTCTTGAGGGCGGCCGCCCCTCACCGCGGTATCGCGGCTCGCCTTGCCCCTCAGCCCTCACCGTCCTGGGGTGAGCGCTGGGGTAGGCACCGTCCCGCACGTTAACCCCGCGGCAGTCCCCTGAGCAGAAGTCATATCCAAACCCCTGTGCCATGTCGGTGGTTAAACGTGTCCCACAGCCACGCTTACCTCAGGTGGAGGCCATGAGGTGGAAGCCCCATGGTGGGAAAGGAGCTCCATGCCCTGGGGAGTGCAGGCCACCGGGCCTTGATCCTCTGCTCTGGAACACCACAGGCTTGGCTGGTGTATGGCCATCTGTGAGCCCTGGGCAGATGTCCCCCTTATCCTAAAGCGTGCCAGATGGCGTGGTTTGGCAACTGGCTTGAGCCCATCTTGTCAATGGTTCAGGGAGTCTGGGACTTGGGCGTGAAGCTATGCATTGGTTTTAAAGGCTATTAAGAGATCAAGCTTCTTAATATGCTTTATGTGTAACTTAAAGCCTGAATTACCTTGAACAATTAAAACACTTCTGGAATTTTTGAAATAAGATAATTCAGTGGGTGAAAAAGAAGTGAAATATTCAAGATTTAAGAGCAAAGTAGAAACTAACAGAAGGAAATAGAGCAAGAATAGAAAGGCGTCTTCATGAGTTTGCTGAGGAAGCAGAGAATGCATACAAATCTATGAAGTGACCAGATTTGATAATCACATATCACAATGATCATTTTCCAGTCAAAAAAGGGGTGATGTGCAACATCACCTTTCAAAAGGGCAAAACTGCTCTTAAATCTTTAACTACACCGGCACAAAATGGCCAACGAGCATAAACGCCTCCAAATCTTCTCACCACCAAGGTAATAATGGGATTAAAGAGTGGGGAATCGTCACGGACAGTGTGCGCCAAGAGTGGGGAATCCTCATGGACGGTGTGTGCCAAGCTATGGAAGAAGAGCTGCATGTTTCTGAAGACCTGCAGCAGTGCATGGAAAGATGAGAAATGAGGTAAAGTCCTTCACTGTGAGACCATGGGTTTGGCAGGGACTATCAATGGCAGTAACTGGTGTGCACATGTGTTCAAGGTGAGCACGTACAGGCAAGGAATTAAGTTACTGTGGTTTGTGAAGTGCTGCTGGTGCTCTGAAGCGCAGCAGTTGCATGCTCATTCTTACCTACTGGCCTTCCAAAATAAGTGTATTAGTATAATAAGTGTATTATATATATATATATATAATAAGTGTATTATAAGTAAAATAAGTGTATTAGCTGAAACTGGAAAGTAGGTTCACATTTCCTCCAACACTAACACCTCAGTGAGTGGACGAGGATGGCTCTTTGTTGCTCTTTTGAAACTTAACAGGCAGTCTATACAGCAGTCAGTGATTGCGCTGTTGGAAATGTACACTTGGGAGCTTAGGCAGTGCTGAGGATGGAAATGGAGTTGGCCTATAATTCTGTAGGAGTTAGTAGTAAAAATTACTTCAGCTACGCTGGTTAACTAGCTCCTCAAGGCTGCACTGAAGAGCAGTCATTGTACTTTCCTAATGTATAGCCTAACAATTGCAAAGAACACGGAGTAAAAGGGATCTGTCAGTTCTAGAAGCAGAACAAAAAATGCACAAAAACCAAGCAAAAAAGCCCCCCAAAACCTAAAATCAAAAATAAACCCACTTAAAATCGAAGCATTTCATCCAGTCCAGGCTTTGCATTCTCCATCAACTGACAGCTGCACAAACTGTGGGTGCAGGTGAGTTATGGTGGCATTTTTCCAGCTCTGTCTAGACATAAAGGTTCTTTTCCACTTTAATAACAGAGCCTAGTTTTTCCTCCATTATCAGCAGTCATAGAGCCCAAATGGCTAAATATATCAGAGGTATTCCTCAGGCTGAAAATTTATAAGATTGCTTTGTGCATCCCATGTTTAATCTTTGAAAGATGATGAGGGGTTTAGATTCCTTCCTTTATTTTCACTTATTGAAAATCTGCTGAAATGACACACAAGGGATCTTTGCCACTGGGTACTGAGTGTCTCTTGAAATTCAGCTAATGTGCTGAGATTTTTGGGCAGGGGGTGATCCACATTTCACAATATCAGCTTCTTAGTGCTCTAAATGGGCAATAATAAATGGGCACAAGTGAGACTTGGAGGGGAATAGGCAGCTTGGGGAATTGGTTGAAAGAAAGAAGCTGAGGTCCAGAAAATTTCTGTTGTTATTATACTATTATTATTGGGTTTGTTCTTTACTGTAGCTAAGATGCAATAAGGTCAGGGCCTCATAGGAACAAGCAGGCAATGACCTTTGCTTGGAAATCTGATCATTTAAAATTAACCAGCACACACTGAGTGGCTGTAATAAAGAGCATCGAAGGAGTAAGGTAAGGAAATTAAAACTAGGAGCTGTAGGATCACGCAGTGACTCCAGTGAATCACATAAACACAAGGAGAGTTCATCAGCCCTTTGAAAGGTGTGGGATTTACATATGAGCTAATAACCAAATCACTTTTTCAGGCTTCCCAGGAGTGAATCTCAGATGAGATTTGAGAGATGACAGGGGGGAAGCTAAAGGGATCAGAGCCAGAACTTCAGTGACATGTGTACATGAATAAATTAAATATTACATAGGAGCTTGTTGGACATTTTAGTAACAAATGGGATATGTGTCAGAGTACAGCTTCAGGCTGCCTTTGTCAGAATGAAACAGTGGTTTGAAATAAAATCTCTTCCTCATTACTGCTACGTCACTCAGCCAACACCAATGCCTTTCCTAAAGCTCTCTCACACAATGCTAAATTAGCCTTGACAGCTCCAAGGTCAAATGAAGTCAAAGGAATTGCCAAGGATTCAACCAATGGACTTTATTTAGTGGTTACAAGCAAGACACAAAGCAGCCATAACTGGGGTCTGTTCCCAGCTTTTACCCTTCTGGAAGCCCCAAGGCAGTAATCCAGGCAGGTCCATTAGCATGGAAGGTTGGAAGCTGAACTTCAGCCTCATATCTTTGTGTCCCTGGCCTCTGCAGGTCCTGATGTGGAGATGAGCTAAGGAAGGAGCAGTGTGGTAGCATGCCTATGGCTGGGCTAGCTGGAGTTGTCAGCCATACATGGATGTTCTTGCATACATCAGTTGCCTAAGGTTGTCAGAAAGCCACCTCTGGTCCTCCTCTCTCCTGTAGGCACAGCTCTGAGTCAAGGTGCTCTGTGACTTCAGACTTTTTTCATTTGCAAATCTGTTTGTCTCAGATTCTTAGCTCCAAAATGGATCTGAAATATTTATGGATGCTTGCAGAGTTTGGAATCCCACTTGGAGAGTCATTTTGCCAGGCTGGGCTTTATTCTTTAGATGAAAGATTCCATGTTGGCACACACTGACATACCCACGGCTTTCCCAGGACTGCTTATCTCAGAGTTGGTTTTCCTTTCATATTACCTTCTTTCACGTAAATCATGTATAAGATACTGCTGCAAATGTAAACATTAACCTGTGAAAGTATAAAAAATCAATCTTTCTTACTTTACAGAGCATGAATAGCACAGAAATGCATGATCTTGCCTCCAAGAGCTAATACATTAAATGAAGCAGATAGTGTAGACGAGAAACTCAGTGCAGTGAATAATCAGTAGGTGCCTTCATCACAGGCCAGCAATGCCAGTACATGCTTTCAGGGTCACATTCAACCAGCATACAGTTGAATATGCTGGTTTAATACTGACAGAGTAACACTGATGAAGTTCACAGGAGACTAAAATTGCTAATTTCAAACTTAACTTTGTCAAAAAAGGCAGTGATAAAGCCTCAGGAATATTTATCACTTCATGCACTTACAGCATTTCACTACGTGTGATTCATGGTGCAATTACATGATTCATGACCTAAGGGGTGTGTGAGAGACCCTGCTGAAAGCAAGGATGGGAAGAGTATTTCATGATCTCATGGAAGGTGCTGGGACCCTGGTGGGTTTGAGCGGGAGCTCAGAAGGCTCCCAAGGAACATAGAGAAAAATGAGGTGCCCTAGAGAAAATTCTGCTGCTGTTGAGTCTTTCTTGACCCTAAAACCCCACATCTAAGTGAAACAGCAGCTCAGTCTTCAGCTCCACACACTCTTTCTTTATGCTATTAGCTGAGGTTACTAATGAGGCTGACAGGTACCTGTGGCCGCAACGGTGGCGTTTTTGGCTACCTGTGCAGGAGGAACAAGGCTGAACCCAGCCCTGTACCCCTGTAAAAGCATCAGACGATGGCAACAAGAAATGACTGAAGTGTTGAGCTGGATTTGAAGAGGTAGCACAAAGATAAAAGCCCTTTGCAATCCCCTTAGTCATCTATCCCCACCAAGAGCTTCTCTTTTGAAGTTTCCAGGAGGCCTGGTGCGACCTTTGGTCGTCCTTTTGGTCAGAGCTCTTATCTGCCCAGTGCAGACCTGCTCTCTTTTTTGCTTGCACTACTCAAACCCAGTTATTACGGGATAAACAAACTGTATTTGCTGATGCACGTTCTCAGTTTGTTTATCAGCTGAACAACACGCTGCTTGTTAGTGTGGAGTCAAACTCACTGCTGGTCTAGTTCCAAGAATTCCCGGGCAACTGTGCCACAGCTTGTTTGGCACTTGCTTGTACCTACCAACTGCAAAACCTCCATAACCATGTTGTGATGGAGTGTTGTCTTAGGAGCCAATTGAGGATTTCTCAGTGTTGCAAAGCATCCTTAGGTTGATGGTTGCAGGTCTTGGATCTGTTTAATCAGATACAAAGTCATATCTAAGCACTATTTTGGGGAGCTGTCAAGATGCTTCAGGATATTGTCAGACTGAAGACTATGTGTCTTAGCGAAGAAGAATTTCATGTTTATTTTGATTGTCTCTTTATACAGAAGTAAATCATCTGTATCTCAAAACCAGTTCTCAGCTGTTGTGAAATACATTGATAAAGTTATCTGATATGAGATGTAGGACACGTATCTGAGGAGAGAAGAAAGCCAAACCCCTAGTCCCAGCCTCAAATCGGGGGTCTAAACAAAGTCTGAAGGCTGAAGACTGAAGTCAAGGTCTTAGGGGTCATGGTTGGGAAGCTACTCCCTCTACTAACAACCATCCAAATCTGCCAATAAGAAGGGAAAATACATCTTGTCACTGACATGTTGTGAAAGCTACAAACAGAGAGCTGGAAACATTAGACAGTATTTCATTGGTATAAGGATCATCAGTTGGTTACAAATAAACTCTTCTTAACTCCCAGCTGTTATATCTAGAGGCTTTTGCCTCCTTGGTTGTATCCCTGATGTTCATTTGCTGCTCTGCTGCACCACTGCTTCCAGATCATTTTTTGCCATGAGTAGCCTGGCAAACATTTGTTGTAGCTTTCAAGCAAGAGGAATGCTTTTCCTTTTCTTGTCTTTTAGATAGAGAGCGTCAATGATTAACTAAAGCAAGAAACCAAACTCGTGCCTTGCTTTTCAGGCTTCTTTCATAGCCTTCTTAGTGTGAGCTTGTAACAACCAGCCCAAGAAGATACAGCCCTGAAGAGGAAACGTCTCAGGAATCATGTGAAAGCTGGCACAAAGCTACTGGATTACAAAAGAAGTTGGTTCTCCTGAGCCATGGCTTTAAAAGGTTATTTTTCTCTCAATACTGCAGAGCAACAGCTACTTTCCACTGCTCTGGTCATTCCTGTTACAGCATCCCGCATTGCTCCTCCTATTCCAGCACCTCCACAGAAATCAAACTTGTTGCAGTCCATTGGTCACAGGCTTTACTGCATTATGTTGATCTATAAATGTAACCAGAATGTCAGAGAGAGCAGAGATGATCAGGAAGCATTCAGAAAAAGTGGATTCAATTTTTTCATTAAAAAAGGAGAAACCTCTTCCCTGAAAATCTTAAAAGTTTTTGGTTTTTTTCATGTGTGATCTGGTTTTTACCCACTAAAAAATCAAATATTAGAAAAATTAATTTTTAATAGACAGTTTAACAGGAGCTTTTTGATCATTCCTTTGAGGTGGGTGAAGAATACAGATAAGGAGGCTTAAGGATGATTCAGGCTTTGTATGAGTATTGCTACAGAGATGAAATGGTGGGTTGCTCTCTGTATGTGAAGAATAAGCCTTAGATGTCATCAGATGCATTTCTTCTAGCAGAAGTCCATGGGTTTTTACCACCCATATTTCCCAAATGTCTCCCCAGGCTGTTAACTCCTCTGCAAACACAGTTGGGCTTTATATACCATGTTGGCTGCTATGCAGGGAGGGATGTATAGCACTGTCAGGCATAAGTCATAGAAAGCATTTGTATAAAATGCTGTTTGAGACTGTTCAAAGTGTATCTGAGATCCCCACTGTTGGACAGGTCAGGCCAGTGCTGTCCCCGTGCTTTGGCAGTGGTGGCAAAAGTGTCTGTGGTTGAATGGTCTCGCTCAAGCCAGGGGGTCTGGCCTTACTTCTGCTATTGTACAAGTTTGGCTGAGTTATTGGGTGATTTTTAAGCAGGTTGGGTTCATCTTCTGCCTCAGTTTCCACACTTATGGAGCATGGCTTATAGCTTAAAAAGGGCAAGAATAGTGCATAAACACATCCGTGCTTGCAAGGCACTTGAAAAGTGTTAAACAGAACATGGTGTACTCCTACAAAATACACTGATGAATTCACCATCAGAGATCTGCTGGTTCATTAGGAACCTTTGAGAGACGTGCCTTCTCATTAGCCTGGTACAAACCAACCCACTGCAGGAGGGAACAAGTTGCTTCAAACAAGGTTCAACTTTCTGCCAGTTTAATCTTCATCTCATTGACAGACTTCTGATTCTTCATTTAATTCCAGTTCCTTAAATGTTTGCTGATATCCTATCTCAATCTCTCTGTTCTGTTTCTTTTTATGCTTTCTTTTTTGTCATGGGATAGAGGAATAGATCATTTTTTTTCCCAGTGTCCATTAAAATTCCCTTTGCCTGCAGTGCAGTATGCTCTATAAAAGAGATGAACCTGCTGCAAGTGAAATAAGCTGATGCTGCACTGTCTTTTTAGAGCAACAAAAATCTTTATAGATTGTTTTTCTCAGTGTCATGAATCTCCTTCAAAGTCATAAGTCACTGTTATCAATTAATATACTTAATAGTCTCATTTTCAATTCACATTCAGGCCATGGCAGATGCTTGAAAGCTTTGCCTTTCAGACATAAAATGTTACCTTGTATGTGCTGGGGGTGCTAAAGGAGGGGGTGATTCAGGAGCAGGAAGACGTGTTAAAGTGCAGCACCTGAGGCCTTCTTGTTTTCTGAATTTACAGTCTCAGGCTGGCAGTCGTATAAATGAGTGATGCTCTCTGATGTTCTCTTCCAAGCAGGCTATGAAATTGGCAGGGAGTCTTCAGTTTTGTGCTGATGTGTCCAGAATTCAAATAATTTGATTCTTGGGTATAATGACAATTGGAGGCACAGTATTACCTTGAGAAAAGAGATGGGAGAGACAGCTTCTGTATCCTGTATTGAATTAACAACCGATTCCCATTTACTCTCTCCCCTGAAAACTCTATTATGCAGGGCTCTTATTGCCCTTATTCAAGGGCATGGAATTAAAAAAGTGATATCGATGGTAATGCTCTCATCTTCCTACCGTGACATTGAATAATGGGGACAAAGAAGGGAAATCTTGAAGAATGATATGCCTTTTAAAATACTGATGATATTCAAAACATAGAATGGACAATGCATTTGAATATCAGCTGATGAAGACTTTCAGATTTTTGGGCTTTTTGCTCATGACTTTAAATCATCTTTGCTTTCATTTTAGCTAGTGGTTTTGCAACATTTTATTTTCTTCTTATTGAGGAGAGAGTCCTTAGTGTAGGAGGACAGAGGTGAAGTGTTGGTTATGCTAATTCCAAGATAAATCTGTTCTTTCCCCTCCTGGATCCAGAGAGAACAAGTTAGGAATCTGATGGGAAAAGTCCACCAACAGACTGGTATAATTACACAGGTAGAGTATACTCTGATCAAGTGGAGGCTCTTCTTCTGGTACAAGCTGTCATTTTCCAGTTCAGCTTAAGCCCTTTCTGAAGTTACATAGACTGGATAAAACCAACAGTCTTACAACAAAAGAAGAACATCCACTGTGGACCCTGCAGTATCCTTCCTTTACAGGTATATTCATTGAGATTTATAAACATATCTTCCAGTACAGGTGATACAGAAAATAATAAGTGTGTTGCCATTGGAAAGTTTTTACAGAATAAGTGATAATAGCTCCATATTATAGGCAGGTAGCAGAGTAATTAAATACCTTGATGAAAGTCACACAGGAAACACTTTCTGAGGTGAGACCAGAACATGGATCTCACTTTCATTACTGCAAAGCCACAGCCTCTGTGAACCATTGACACTAATCCCAACCCAGATGTTAAAGGGTCCCTTACACTAAATCTTCAGTCAAACCTCTCTGGGTTGTGGAATCATGGAAATCAGCTCTGCAGCATGCCTGAGTAAGGCTAAAAATTACACTGGAAAGGGTTTAGGAAACAAGTGTCAAAACTGTCACCTGTAGTGACCTGTTGATTCTAGCTATATTGATACTATCATGCTGATGTAACTCTGTGATTGCAGTTATATTATATTCAGTTATACCCTCATGGAGTGATCAGGATGTGGCTCAAAACCTCTTTACAGCAATTCTACAAAATCAAAATCACAGCTTACTTTGTCAAAGGGAAGCTCATTTTGTCTCCCACTGCCCCTCACATGGTCAGAGTTATCAACAGAGGGCTACCTGTGATCTGAAACGTGTGCTCTTGGTTCAGAGATACTTCAGTGGGCAGTAGCATGGGGTGGAACGGAGCTCTTGTCTCCCTGTCACTGGTGTGTGACTGCAGAACAATCAGCTTTACAGCTGATTGCCATCATCTGCAAAATCTTCTTGCTATGAACTAGTAGAAAGAGTCCCTCACTGTGAGGTTGGTGAGACACTGGCACGGATTGTCCAGAGAAGCTGTTGCTGCCCCATCCCTGGCAGTGTTCATCCCAGCCAGTGTTAGTGGCTGGACAGGGCTTGGAGCAACCTGGCCTAATGGAAGATGTCCTTGCTCATGGCAGGCTGTTGGAACTAGATGATCCTTAAGGTTATTTCCAGCCTGAACCATTCATTCTATGATTCTATGTTCATGAAGCTGTAAGCACTCCTCTGCCCTGCTTGTACAGTAGTGCTATCAAGGCATATTTTAGGGGGGGAAAGCAGAGGGAGTGAAAGAAAAGGGACTCTCAGAGGAGCATCACAATGATACGTCAGGGCATGATGACCTGGAAGGCTTTAAAAGTGTCTCCCATGAAGAGCTCGCACAGTGAGCTCTGCACTCACCAACCTGAATAATAACTGTCACTTTCATCCTGTGTTAGCATCCTGGTTACAACCACCAAGCTGTGAAAACTGATGAGGGTATTGAGACTTCATTTCTAGGTGGACTAAATATTTGCAAGGAGCCACTGCAGGTGAAGAGCTGTATTTTTTCTTGGGTGTATAGCTTTCTTGCCTGTGCTGGCAGGGATGTTTTAGGCTAAGAATTATAATTATAACCAGCTGCCTGTGGCCTCCAGAGGTCAGCATATCACTTGAGAAGAGCTAAATCACTTTTCAAGCATGATCTCATTAAGTATAGTTTCCTATACTATTGGTAATAAGATTTAAAGGTTTTGTCCCTAACACTACTTATGACATCAAAAGCAAGAAAAGAAATAAGAGTTCTCAGAATATCCATTGTAAAAAGGAAGATGTCATTGGTCAGTACTGCCGCTTGGATGGGAGATCCCTTAGGTGACAAAATTGTACAAATACAGAATCATAGAATCATAGAATAGTTAGGGTTGGAAAGGACCTTAAAATCATCCAGTTCCAACAC
>JAVHNF010013136.1:0-19448 GCA_034783455.1 Micropsitta finschii
GTCTGTTGCTGGGCTTGAAACCTCTCTGTGCGCAGGCATAACTGGTGTTTTGCTCGCGGTCTCTAAGGGCCGTTACCCGCCCGCGGGACGGGAGGTGACGGGTGGCAGATAGGAAACGGCAGCCATACCTGTGGGGCAGAGGAGGACCAAGCAGCGGCACTGCTGCTGCCGCCGCCATCAACCGAAATCGCCTCACGACTGGAGCATTCCATGATAGAAGGGGAGGGAGGACGTGTTCCGGCGGGAAACTGGTCCCCGCACACCACAAAATACAGCAAGCGGTTGGAGCAGCGGTACAACAGTCAGAGTGAGTCCAGAAGCTGTTGTGGGTTTTGTTTTTATTCTAACCAGAATACAGAGCCAGGCGTCCTACGGGTCTGTCCTGCCTCCCCCCCGCGCAACGCTCGAATGGTCGCCACCTCGCACCTGTATCCAGGAGACAGAGCCAGACGCCGGAAACAGAGCGGAGACACCATTGGGTCGGGAGGTGCCTATATCAGAGCGGGGCGGAGGCCAGACGGGGTTCCCGGATGTTGTGGGTTGCAGTCAGGCAGGAGGGGGCGCAGCCGCCTGGTTGCCGCCAGAGCGGGGCTGACCGGCGGGCAGGCTGAGGTGAGCCTCAGCCCCTGGTGAGGGGAAGCCCTTCAGGAGGAGCGGGAATCCCAGACTTTGCGCTCTTCGTGCACGCTGTGGGGCTTTGCTATTAAACTGCCATGGGCCGAGCATCGGACAACACAACAGGTAGCGTTGTCAGTCCTGTTACAGCGATTTGTAAAAGCCTAATTGAGGGATACTTCGTTGTGACGACACTGAGCCCCTGAAAAGAGTGCTTTCCATTTTTAAGTGTAAAGTGGTGCTTTCACTTTATTCTTCATCCTAGGGAGGGTTGGTTTTGGGTTTTGGGTTTATCTGGTTTTGGTTTTGCAAGGCCCTTGAAAAAATCAAGTCAGTATCTTTTCCTCATTGCATGACAAAACATTTCACATTTAGTCTGCATTTCCAGAGCAAGTTGAATAACGTTCCAGGCACAGGGTGCCCAGAGAAACTGTGGCTGCCCCATCCCTGGCAGTGTCCAAGGCCGGGTTGAATGGGGCTTGAAGCAACCTGCTCTAGTGGAAGGTGTCCCTGCCTGTGGCAGTTGGCTGGACCTGGATGAGCTTTAAGATCCCTTCCAACAGAAACCAGTCTGGGATTCTGTTTTGTCCATTATCCCATTTTCAACTTGATTTCCTAAACGGTTTTGAACCCGTTGATCCATTTCAACCAGATTTTATAAAATTAGTAGTATACTTAGCAAGAAGGATTCAATATTTCTGTAGGCTGTATGATAAGAGATGGTCAGATTTTTTACCCCCACTGTAGGGAAGATTTCATTATGAACTGAAACATCCCTAATTCTGTAACAAAAAAACCCCAAACTGACCCAACCCACCCTGTGTTGGGAGAAGGATGTTAGAAAGGTGTCATCTGCAAAAAGTGTTTCAGCGTTGTTTAATACCGTCTCAGACAGCGGAGGCTGTAGACACAAAGCACAGATCTGGAGGAAATGAAGCTTCATGAATTACACAGCTTGCCAAGAGTTCTGTCACAGTTCAGCTGTTGCGGGGTTTGGTAGAGAGTCTACAAGACTGGTAAGAGGTCAGTGCTACAGCTGATTTATTGGATATCCACATAGAATGGACTGGAGTCATAACCATCAAAACATATTGCGCCATACATATGCATAGCAAAATGCTCTCTTCTTAACAATTTCACATCCTATCCCGTTCTGCAGCATAATTTCTCAGCCATTGCAGAGGTGATCTGTAAATGAAGCTGCAGCTTTGAAGCTAAACAACCACAATATTTTTTCCATTTCTTTTTTAATGTAAATGAGTAGTTGGCTGGATATAAATAAACCAAATGCGTAAGTAGACATCACCTAGTTTCTCTTAGCAAGCACAAGAAAAATATGCTTTGAAGAGGGCTTTATTTAGATTTTAGGAAACTGTATTTTATCTTTGGCTCTGATGAGGGTGACTGATATAAAGAAGAAAGAGTAGAATATTAGCTCAGTTGCAGACCAGTACTGACAGCAGTTTGATGGCAGATCTCAAAAAAGGCAATTTCATTGTCCTTGTCCAAATTAAGCCATAGTAACTATCAAGTTAGTGCCTTTGCTTCCAAATTTCTATTGTTTAATTGTATGTACAGATTTCTGTTAAATTAGTCTGGGTTAGAGATAGATTTTATGATAAGGGGGTAAGTATCCCATTCTGGGGAGCGAGATGGTATGAACTTTAACAAAATCTGTTGAAATCTTCATATTAAAGTAGCAATAGCATTACAAAGTACAGAGAATCACAAAACAATGCTTTAATAACAAATAAACCAGAGTTTCATAGCTTTTTAAATTAAATGTCTCCATGATGAAGAATTTTTGGTGTAATTAAAGGCAGATACAGGGGACACGTTGACTTACATCCCTCTTTTTTCTCCAGTACCTCTTAGTTAGGAACTGTATCGCTTTGTTGTTGTTGCTTCACACTTCATTACATGTCTGTGTCTTTCTTATCATCTGGGTGTATAATTTCAATATACTCCAGATGGGGAACTTTCCCTTTGATGTGGTGTAAGAATCAGGAATTCTCTCTTCAAACATTTTACTTGCTTCCAGTGCACAAGTTACCATGAAGAAATAATCTAAATACAAATGCAGATCAGGGCTGCAATTATAGAACTTCTCTTTGGTGGGGGTTTTTTTCCTGGTTTAGCCTGCTACTTCTTCAGTCTGTTACTGAACATGACTTCAAGCACTGAACTCAACTGCAGTGAACTTTTCTGTGGGAATATTTTCAACATTCAAGAACGGAATGCAAAATATTCTCTGTGCTGTTTGCACCATTTCAATCCTCTCAGCAATCTGTACAGCAAACTCAGCCTTGCTGTTTGCCTGGCTATTATATGAGACAGTCAGATGCAATCAAATTCTTGTTCTCAAATAAGTATATGATCTAATTTAAGGTAAACGGAGATCTTGTGATTGTAACCACATAGTTCAGGAATGTTTAAACACTTCGGGGCTCTACCCTCAATGGGTACTACGGAATGCCTCTGACATTTTGCCTGATTCCCAAAAGCCTGATTAGTAGCCTGTAGATTTAAGGTGTGTTTCCATGTTTTGTTTTCCTTTGGTAAGATCTGTAGCTTGCTCTAATGTCTGTTGAAGATGCTATACACTTGTGTTTAATTTGCCAGATGCACTAAGTTTTCTCCCAGCTATCATGATTACTCATACTCTACCCCGTCTTGCTAGTACATGGTGTTTCTTTCTATTCCAGACTGATCCCATTCTCAAGAGAGTTTCTATTCTCAGCATTCTGGGTATGACGATTCAGTTGCTCATTTATAATATTTGGATATTCCATCCACCTTGATAGTTCTGCAATTTCTGGGAAGCACACAGGGCTACTTCTCTGATCTTTCAGCAGAACAATGGACATAAGCACGTCTTTATCTTGTGCTTTTTATCCTCAGATTATTTTCCAACATCCTCTTAAAACTAGTACATACTTTTATTGTTTGAGTGAAACTTTGTCTATTTTTCTTTATTTCTGCATTTCTGTGGTAACATTAAGGTTCTCATAACTTAGTCACCTTGTTTTATTGGTGCAAGGCTCCTGTAGTCACTGATCCCTCTTGAAGTTGTTAAATAAATGTAAATGTTACAGTTTAAGTATCACGTGCTGCTACTTTTTGGGAGTAGCAATGATTTTTCAGATTCTTTGGTAGCTCCTGGGATTCTTCTCTTTGGGAATTTGTTTTATCAATCATAGAGTTGACCTTTTAGCTGCAGAAACAGCTGAAAAGGCAAAACAGTCCCTTCTGATGTGTTTGTTTCACTGGTGAGGCAAAAACTACTTGTGGTTTCTCTTACAAGAACAGGGCTCCAAATCTTGCCTCACCGGATCAACTTGTAAGGTCACCAATACTTCATGTATAGCATGCCGGGTTGCCTCTTCCTCCATTATGGTCTCAATGCTTTGCGTATGTCTAAGGTTTGAAAGAGATGTGGTGAGATACTCTGCAAATTTTAGTACTCTCCTGAGTTAATACCTTTAAAGGCTGGTATATTACAAGCTACTTGTACCTTCCCAAAGTCACTGGGTTTCCTTGGGAAGTCAGCCACTGCTCTTTGTATGATATCAAAGTCAAACCAACTTCCTCTTTGTTGTTATTGCTTGTGCTGAGTTTTATCTGCTAATGAGATGAGGTTAATTGTTATAGACTACCACAGTTTCTGTCAGGCATTCCTCACACCACATTCCTGCGTATCATCAGCTGTGACGCTGATTGCCCAGCTGGCAAAGCTGATATTCTGCTGCTGCAATATGCACTACTAACAGCATTCTCAACACCTAAGCCTGCCTGCTGGCTTCTGAGGTATGATATGACAGCCTTGCTGATGCAGAAAGGTTGAATAGGCCTTGCTAAAATCTTCCTCTTGCAGTGACTACCATGCTGCTTATGCAGTTTTGGGATGATATAGAAATATTAGCAATGCTGTATTTTTCTGTGTATTTCAATGTTGAACCTATTCCTTACTCTGATGCAACAGATAGTGTGTAAAGCAGATGCTGTACTCTCTAGGTGTAACATGTTGGAAAAATATCCCATTTTCTTCAAATACATTCAGCAGTTCGGCCTCACACAAGAGTCAAATGCTCTATTATTACACATAGAGCTTCACTGTTGCTGCAGAAAGCAATGACTTTAATGTTGTATATTCTGAAGATCCGGCTTGTATATTCAGGATATCCTTTGCATCCTAATTAAACTCAGAATGTCTTGAAGGTATTATCATCATTCCACTGTGTAATTTTCATTTGGTTTTGCTTGATTGCACTTTTTATTCCCCTTTTCTTGCAAAATGCATGCCTGGCACATTTATCATTAACCCACTATCTTGCATTTAATTTCCTGTTTGTTTGTATACTTGTCTTCACTTCTAATGCTAATCTGAGCTTTACAAACTATTCCAACTTGCATTTCATTAATGTCAAATATGTGCAAAACCCCATCCTCAGTCACTGTTTCCTTTCTTCAATTTTTTTTTTTCAGGCTCTATGCTGTGGAATAATGCTTTATTTTGCCATAATCATTATATATGATCCCCTGTGCAGGTCTTTTTTTATTATATTTTTCCTTAAGACCTTTTAATCTTCACTTTATTTGTCTCCTCTTCTTGTGTTTATGCTTTAGTTTATCGATAAATCTCACTTGGTTGGTTTAGCTTCTCATTCCTTCTGTTCTTTTCAAATTACATGTGCCTGTTGTCCTTGGGTCACAGTTGCGATAACACTTCCAACCAATGCTCTAAGCTGGTGTTGCTCCTGACAGATGCACCCTCTTTACAGGAAAGAAATTTCCAGAAGAGTAGCACTTGAAGAAGGAGAAAGCATTGGTGCTGGTTGATGCTAGCTGAAGGAAGCACAGAGCACTGAGCAAAAAAAAGCTTTTCTGCTGATTCGATTCTTCCAGCAAAGGTAGCATTGCATACCTTGCTGTAAACAAACAAACAAAAACCTCAAATAAAACACAAAACCAGAAAAAAAATCCATCAAAAGATGTCACATTTTTAGGTTTCAGATGTTCAGTCAGATAGCTTACAAGAATTTACATTTATTGATACTCAAGTTAAAGCAACACTAGCTTTACAAGAGCCACCATTTAAACAAGAGAAGATTCCGTGCAGGCAGCATTATGCAGATATTTCATAGCTCCTTTTAAAGGGCTTAGAGCATTACTTAGCCCATGTGGATATAAAAGTGCAAGAAATGGGGCCAGTCACAGCAGGTACCAGCAGGAAGAACAAGAAGAGGAAGCACTGCAACTTCTTTCTTCTTAACTCCATGACACAGCTATTCAGAAATACATTTGTGGGTATGGGTTAAAGGTATTTTTAATTTTGTCAAATTATTTGTTTGTGCCCACTGGAATTAGCTTATGCTCTGAGATTAAAATCATCTACAACTGTAGCTGCTATTGGGATTTCAGCTGGCAAACTAACCACAGATTTCTGAAACTGGTTTCAAATGCTTTTAAGGCAATATTGTATTATTTTATAGTCCCTGTAAAGAAATCAAAGTTCTAGAGTGAATAACACACACAAAAAAGCAACAGCATCCTCACTGAAAAGTGTATTTGAGAAGTCTTCTATTTTAGCAAGATGGAAATAAAAAATCTCTTCTAGAGATGTAATCAAGGAAGCAAAATTGGGAATGAATGTGATAAATATTATAATCAAGAAGAGAGAGGAAATTGAGAAAATAATGAAAACAGAAAGTGATCAGAGAAATCTAGGAAGCTTATCTGGGTACTTGTGTCAGTTGCCAGCTTTGGAATTGCTAGGTGGGTGTATCATAATGCAGTGCAGTATGCTTATGAGCACTAAGCACGATGCAACAACAAATCATAAGGAGGGCTTGGTGCAGCATCCACCAAACAACAGCTACCTATCCCACGAACAACATAAAGACATACCTTGAAGGGGACACGCTGGCAATCCCGTGGTCCCCAGTTCTCTCTCTGATGCACTCCCACACACTGTTTGGCAATAAATGGGGCATGTCATTGCCATTTGTCCCACTGTGAAGGGCTTCTCCTTGCTCTAACAAGACTCTTTCTAGCCTCAGCAGTGTATCTCAAATCCTTGCTCCTTACAGACATGACAGGTCAGCTGGTTCTTCTCAACAAGTCTCTAGTCAGGCGGACTTGCTTCTCTGTTGTTGGTGTGGATCTTCAATTTTCTACTTCTAGGGTTTCCTTCTGTCTGCAGATCATTTCTGCTTTCTGGGTTTGTTTTTTTTTCCAGCACTGGTTTCCTTCCTGAGCTCTGCTTCCAAGATGACTCTGCTGTGTGTCTTTCTCTTGCTTTTGTGCAACTGAAAGCTTTTTATTTTTTTATTAGTATCATCCCCTTAGCAGCCTGTCTGCTTTTTCCCTTGCTTCTCAGTGCCATTTCATGCAGCATAGAGCAAACTCTATCTCAAAACTTTCCCTTCCCTTTGCAGACCATTCCTCCTCACTGCTGTTTTGGGCTTACGTTACACATGATAACAAGTGCCTGGCTGTTGCTGCAAGGCTCTATCCGTCATTTACAACCAGAGAGTCTTGTTCCCCCTCTTGAGCAACCTCTGTCACTCCTCTGACTCCACTGTTAGCTGTTTCAGGAATTAATCAGAAAACAACCCCTTTTTAAAGCTCCAGAGCTGGCTTGCGCAGTGTCATGTGTAGACAAGACCCGGTACAAAGCAGGAAGCAACGGGAGGACTCAGCTGAGGGTGGGAAGTAGAAGGGACCAACCTTTTTAACCATAGCCATTAGACTGCCTAAAGGAACATGAAGTTTCTACTTCAGGGAGGAGTTAGATGAGGCTACCAAGATGATTTAAGAGTGCAGGGTTACCAAAGGGATGGTTCTGTTCCTCCCAGACAAAAATGTTTCCTTTGTGCTCACTCCTGATACTTTTATGATCTTAGTGTGGATCTATTCAGTTTACTAATCTGGCAGAAAATTGACAAGGGAAAGAATATGTTTAGTTCTGTTAGCACTCAGTATTACTGAGTCACCCACTGAGGAATCCTAAGCAGCAGAGCCAGCCCTCGGGTAGGCCAGGAGTGGGGGAGCAGCCTGCTCCTTCGGCTGCAGCAAAGATTTAGACTGACTCCCATGCCCCATCCAGCTGCACCCTGAGTCACTTCCAGGGGATCTGCCCTCAAGACAAGGCTGTTGGTAGCGCCTGTCAAGCCTCTGTTGTCCTTGCAACATTTCTCCTCTCTTCTCTGTCACCCAAGCGGGATTCTCTTTGTTTGCATCTGTGAAGGGATGGGGCATTTCTTTTTATGGATTACTGAGGGTCAAACCCCAAATCCATTTACACCTGCTCGAGGTCAGCACACATCCCAGGCTTCTCACCAGTGCGGCTGCTACTTTTTTTGTCTTAACCAGCTGTAACCTTGGACACAATTCTTCTTCCCTTGCCGGTAAACAACAATGAAACCCTCCTCCACTAAATAGTTCTGTGAGCCACAAGAAACAAGAAGTCATGGTTTCCTCTGTGGGTCGTTTGTTCCTTTGGTTTTGGTTGGTTGGTTGGTTTATGACTAGATTTGCTAAGAATCTAGACTGAAGCTTTTCTCTGTGAGTGGGACATAAACACCAAATCTTTTCCTTAGTGGATTTTCTGGTGTCTCATGTATCTCGCACTCATACTGTAACTTTCCTCCTCAGAAGGGCACGGGCAAGATTCCTCTCCTTCATTCCTCTACCAGACCCTAAGAAACACGTATTTTGAATGTCTATATTTCGCTGGGATCCTCTCCCCTATTCTCGTGTCGGTAGTTCTGTCAGCCAGCGTCCCTGCAGCCTACCTGGGTGCTCGGCCGGGGTTTTGTTCCAGCCCTTTTGCCCCGCTCAGGCAGGCAGCGCTCTCGCCTGCTCCGCGGTAACTCCACGAGCAGGTCACCGTGGCAGCGGTACCAGCGCTGTCATTCACAACCGGGCCGAGGTGGTCACAAGCAGCCCGAACGCTCGCCAAAGCCGCAGCCCCTTCTCTGGCACACGAGAGGCTGCGCGGACCTCGGCCGCGGCAGGGGGCCGGTTGCTGGGCGACGAGCGGCCCCTCCCCGTAGCAGGGCTGGGCCATGAGGTAATGGCCGCCGGGGGCGGGGGGAGCGCTGCGACCGCTCGGGGTGCTCGCCAGCGGCGCTCCCCTTCCTGCTGCCCCGCCGGCGGCGGGCGGTGTCCGCGGCCCCCTGTGTGTCCGCCCGCTGCGCTCCGCCCCGCCTCTAGAGCAGGCCCCGTCGACCGGCCCGGCCCAGCCGAGGAGAGCAGCCGCCGGCCGTCCCACGTGTTTTGCCGCCCGGCAGGAGGGGTTGGCAGCGGTCCCCGGGCGCTGTTTGGGAGCGGGGAGCTGGAGCGGCGGGGAGGCCGTGGAGGAGGGCACATGAGGCGCTGGCAGGAGGAGAGGGAAGCAGCAGCCAGCCGGCCACAGCAGCTCCTGCGCTCTGCCCGCTCGGCGCCGGCCGAGGAAGAGCCGTGAGGGAGCCACCAGCCCGGAGGTGGCCGCCGCCGGCAGCGAAGCTCCCCCGGCCCGCCGGGGCGCCGCCACCCCCCGTGCCCCGTTGGCAGCGGGCGTGACTGGGGAGCCCAGAGCGGGGTGAGTATGTCCGGTTGGCGGGCTTCGTGTTCGGCAGCGGCCCGGGAGGGGAGACGGGAGGACGGGAGACGGGAGCTGGCACCGGGCCCCAGCGGGTCTGCGTCCGCTCCCTCTGGCCACTTGCCCTCAGGTGAGGGATAGGATGCGAGCGGCGGGGGTCTGGCCGCTGGGCCGCGGCGTTGCGGTGGCGAGGCCTGCGAAACGCGGCGCTGAGCAAGGTGCAGCGACTCCTTGTCGGGCCCCCGCGGTCCTATGGCAGTGGAGCGACCTTCACAGCCACGGCCCGCCCCGCATCTCTGCTGCCCGCGGTCCTTTGTCCTTTCCGCCCCCTTTAAGCAGAGGGGCGGTCGGGTGTAACTGTTCACCGAAGGTCAAGAACCGCTTACAAAATTTGGCCTGTGAATTATTTACAAGTAAATTGCTGCTGTTGTCAGAGGTAGTTTTCATAGCCATTGAGAAGGGACATACAAACCCTAACTTTGCTTCTTCAATGTCAGGGATTATGGACAGCTTTTGGTAGTATACCTCTATTTAAAATGACTAAAGTATTTCATTATGCTTTTTAGCAAATTTGAGATTTTGGCGTATGCTTTGGTTTGCAGCTGACAGTTTTGGACTTCATGTTTAGATGAGCTTATTTTCAGGTAAAATAAGGGAGGAGGGGGAAATGTCCAAAAAATGGGACACCTCTTAAAGGCTGGGAGCCCAAGCTTCTTGTCTCCCACAGCCTGAGCAAGGGAGAACATCTCCTGTGTGGATGCTTTTCTCTCTCTTGCAATCTCTAACCTTATTTGAACCTTTTAGTCAACGGAGATTAAATTGTGGGTGGAATGATTTTTGCAATCAGGATAGCAGCAACTAAAAAATGAGCTAAACCAAACCAAGCAACCAAAGAACCCTTATAATGACCAGTTATCCATTTGTGCATGTTTTACTGCTGTAAAACTGCTCCTGCATTGTTACTGTTCCAGCCCAGGAACCATATTCATAGAGTTGTGCCTTCTCTGAGGCTTGAATTGAGCCAGAACAACCTGTGATGACAACAGATAAGAAAATCATTTTAGAAACGCATAAGAAAATTATGTTAAGACATGATTCTAGCTGCTACTTGTCTGTTTTTCAATGAGCACCATTAGAAGGGAGGAAAACCAGAAGGGTAAAAATCTGAATGGAAGGCAGGAGTTTTCAGCTTTTCATGTGAGCTGGTGAGTGAAGTGCAGATCAGCTGGCTATATGTGTGCAGAGAATTTAAATGTCTATTGAAGTTAAACAAAAGTTTCTGTCAGTCACATGAATGAGCTCTCACTTGCCTAGCGCGTTTAACTGCACGGTGGAGGATAGTGGTAGAAATAACTATCATCTCTGGATGTAGTGCAGAAAAACCCTCTAACCAAACATATTTAGTTTATAACTGAACTTAGTGCCTGTTGTAGAGAGCACTGGGTACTCTCTCCACACCAGATGCTGAGGAAGCATCAATGTCATTAGGCACCTAAACTTACATATGTGACGTTCCATGTTTGATGTGTGCGTGTAAAATCTCAGTGAAATACGAAGTTATTGCTGCAGCCTCTGAGCATCTGACTGGTTTAATCCAGAGTCCTGACTAATGGAACAGTACTAGCATGTGATCTGCAAGTTTTGCCATGTATATTAATGGATGTTAACTTGGCACTCAGTCTGTGGAATGCAGTTAGAAGTTGAGGGAATAAGTGAACTTGCATGTAGCAGAGAGCAAGATCAGATTGAAAAGATTTGCCTGGAACTCTTTGGAACTTACATTGTTCCTCTCTGCTGCAGGTCACACCTGAGCAACTTCCTGCTTCACATGTTCTGTCTCCTGTAACATTACCAGCTGCTTTTGTAGAATCAATTTAATCTTTCCATTTCCTCGAGGATTTTCTTTGGAGCTTTGAAATGTTCTAATCAATGTATTTCAGGATAAAAGAACAAGATTAATATTATAGACACCAGTGCAGGTTAAATATTTTTGGTTTAAATGTGCCCTCGATCACTACTTTCTTACTGTTGTCACTGTATAATGCCAAAAAGGAAGGATACTGAAACTTCCCGCTGTATCTGCTATGTCAGACAGTAAGCTGAATGCAAGATACTATTTTTTCTAATAGCTCAGTAGAAAGAATTCTCACAATCAGTGCTATTGAGGCAGCATCTGCAATATCAAAAGGCAAGAAGTTAACAAACCTTTCACCCTTTCTGAAAGCTGTATGTGTTTTTCTTCTTAACAATTTCTTATGCTAGGAAAAATGCTCTTAGGAGGGGGGCGATAATAAGGGAGAAAGCAGTTCCATTTGTTTGAAATCTATTTCTTTCCAAAGTCTTTCAAACCATTTTCTGTGATTTCCAGAATTGGGGTGGTTTAGTGTTCCCTCAAGTAGTAGCGTTTGTGGGACATAGCTTGCTTTGTGTTTTCTTGATGTTGTACATTGCGAGTGATGCTCAAGTCAAAGTTGGTGGAGTTTGCAGAAAATGGTGTGGTTTCTGTTTGAAACTCTGACACAGATCCCTTTCCCTCTGCCCAGTAGTAACTGCTGTTTGCGGAAATGGGCACCTCCTCCAGTAGCCTCCAGTATTAGGCTGGGTACTTTATCAGTGTAACTTTTTGAACAGCACTATTTTAACTCTCACAAAACTCATTTGATTTAACATGCTGCTTATTCCCAATTCTTCCATATTAATGCAGACAGACCAGTATGATATGAGAAGTCTGGACACCTGTGGAGTATGGAATTAGGAACTGTGGTTTAGCCTGTTGGTCAAAGAACTACTGTTGGTAGGTAGGCTGTTAGGAAGGGTTTTGTTTTCCTTTTGAACTAACCCTTTTTTTCCAGATCTGCATGACAGTTCTGTCTCTGTAGGAAGCTTAGTGATGCCACCAAGATCAAGATTAAAGAAAAAAATACACTTAAATTGTGTGTAAAATGACCAGAGGCATACTGGCATCTTTCTGTGTGATGGTGGTATTGTTCCTTGTTTTCTGCTGTGAATGGGATTGTCACTCATGTATTGCATAAAGGCTGTTAAAAGGAATAGATTCCAGTAGTGGGTGCACACAAAGTGGCTTTCAGGGTCATCATAAAAACATATTAAGTAGGAGAAACACTTTCTACTCACTAAATGACAGCTATTGCATGCCAGTTGTAGGTAGCTCACTTAATGTACAAAGCTTTGTAATGCTGGAACTGTACAATTGGTTTGTGATTTACAATGCCTGTGCTATGAAGGTATGTTTGAGTCATTAAAACTTTGTGAGCCATGCCATTGCCTGGTTGGAATGCTGCACTTGTATGAGGGGCTCAATTATTTGGATTTGCCTGTGGGATCAGTGCTATGGAAGAGAGAAAATTCTGGAGAATTAACTTCCTGTTAATGTGAGCTTTCTATGATGCCAGTTGGGGTCTGATTCAAAGCCTTCCTGCTTGCTCTGTGGTTTGACCGAGATAGCTGTGTGAGTTTATGACCTCTCTTATTTTACTTTGTAGTGAATAATGTGATGTGCCCTAAATAAATTTCAGGAGTTCACTGCTAATACTCTTTGCTTAAAACTGTCCTTTATTTGAACTTTGATCCATCAATATTTCTCTTTTTATTGGAGCCTATTGATTACAGTGCAAAAAGTTACACTGTAAAGTCATCCTGCTTATGGTTGTCCAGCTAAGAGGCTTATTGATGGCACACACAGATTAGCTCTGAGATAATTCGTAGATTCAATTATGTTGGCAGATTTGCTTTAGTTAAATTGGTTAGTGACTGCACTGGAGTCAATTCTTTGTGTTATGTTACAGCTTCTTTGGACAGGATTCTCACCTTGCAGTCCATTATATGCTGTAAACCCAAATGATGCTGCTGCTTTTTAACTGTCCTATTTCCTTCTGTGCATGTTTTGGCTGTCTATTTTTAGTATGCTGATGGATTGATATGTATTAGAGCCCTGTTGGTTTTGCTTGTGTCTATAGCAGAAGTTCAGAACAGTGTAGCAGTCAGAGTAATAGAAAAAAGGAAGGAAATGAGAGCTTGGTTTAAAAGGTCTTGCAGAGCTTCATTGTTGACTTGTTTTGACATAAGACCAGGATGTTGCCCAGCAAAGCAAATTTTCCCCTGGCTGTGGATTCTCTCTTCTATCCCCTTCTGTATTACGATGCTGGGAAACAACTCCATGACTTAGCTGAGAACTGGTTTTAGGGTTAATTTTCAATCAGATTGTCTATCCTCTGAGCAGTGGGGCAAAGGAAGCAAAAGTGGCTGCCAAGGCTTTGTGTCAGGAGGGAAAGTCTTCACTGAGCATAAGCTGATTTTGAAACTGCTGCCCTCTAAGCCCTGACATAACCAACACCAGTTGTGTGTTGGTAGGTGAGATGCTAATGCTGAGGCTGACAGTCACCTGCTACATATTTGAATGCTTGCTGAATATTCTTGACTCCCAGCACCTATATGAACAGAAGAGCGAAATACCAAGTAATTGATGTTCTTAGGCCATGCACAGATGTTATCCTTTATGATACAGAATGGGAATACACTTGAGAATAAATTAGAATATTTTCACTAACCATTGGTTCAGTCTGCATTTCCGAGTGTTCTTTCCTAGGCAGAATACTCACAAATTATAATTTGTGAATAATGCAGCCCTCAAAACTTAATGTGTAAACCAGTATGATTTTACATTTATAAAGGAATATGAACTAACCTTAGGGGAGGGGAAAACCCCAAACACAACCAATTTTCCTTCTGCCTTCTTCATTTATTTGTTATTGTTTTAGCAGACTCCTTTGGAAAAGCTTTCCCTTTTAAAACTCTCACAAAATCAGCAGGGCTTTCTTTCCCTTAGGCTTTGTAACATCAGCAGGTAGATGCTTTTCTTCACAGACTGTAAGTCCAGAAAGAACAACTAGGTGATCTAGTTATGTGGTGAGCTTATGGCTCTGTCATGGAGTGCTTTGGTCTGAGTTTAGGCTTCTGTATGTGTTTTTAATCAGTCTGGACAAAAATGATCCAGGTATATTTTATTAAATGTTGATTTTCTTATATGATGTGTTCTGAAGGGTTTGGAAAGTAGAAGTGAGAGGTTTTATTAAGGCAGTCACTTCTTTTTTTTCCCCTACTGGTTTTAGTTTGTGAATCTCTTGTAACTTTGCAGGAGGTCTGCGAATACTTTTTAAGTCTTAATGTGTAGTAAAGCATGTAAGAGTTATTTCCTCAGCTTGGTTTTGCAGATCCTGAAAGGAAATTGGTGAACCACGAGGATGAAAATGTCTGGTGTAGAGAGAAAGAGCAAGGAAGAGAAACACAAAGTGAATAAGAGTTTGTATTTCTGGGATTTTGAAAGCAATGTATTGTAAAAGAGCAAAGTTGACTTCATGATCCTGTGTAAAGATAGGAGATCTGTGGAAAATGTGCTACATTATGTTTGGTGGATCGCAGCATGATTGAGGTTGGAAGGAATTTCTGGTTGTTATCTGGTCCAACCCCCTTGCTCAGAGAGGGCCACACAGAACGGGTTGCCCAGCTCCATGTCCAGATGGTTTTTTGAGTATCTCCAAGGATGGATACTCCACCACTTTCGTAGGCAGCCTGTGCCAGTGCTTGGTCACCCTCACAGTGGAAAAGTTTTCTGATGTTCAGAAGGAGCTTCCTGTGTTTCAGTTGGTGTCCATCACCTCTGGTCTTGGCACCACTGGAAAGAGTCTGGCTCTGTCCTCTGTGCAGCTCCCTTCAGGTATCTGTGCACATTGAGATCCCCTGAGCCATTCCTTCTGGCTGAACAGTCCCAGCTCTCTCAGCTCCCTTCTCACAGGAAAAATGCTGTGGTTTCACTTCACTGTGTTAGTGGTCCATTGCTGTGCTCTCTGCAGTATGTCCATGTCTCTCTTATACTGGAGAGCCTATAAATGGACCCAGTACCCCATGTGTCCTCCCCAGTGCTGAGCAGAGGGGAAGGATCACCTCTCTCATCTAGTGTACCACCTGTCTTACAGCTGTCAAAGGAAAAACCTAAGAAGTCTGCCCCTCTGCTCTGCTATGTAGGAATTCCAATGCTTCAAACAAAACATGGAAAAACTGCTTGTCATTAGTTTTCAGTGAAGTTTAAAGTAATACTGAGTTGGCTTGTCCTGTCTTTTAATAGAAACCAGAGGTTAGGAAAACGTTCATACTATGGAAACATTTATAGCCTAGAGGGGAAGAATGAAAACTGTGGATATATTGAAAGAGTTATGTGCACCTCTTTGAGGAGGTTAGTTGATCACTGGAAACTGGAACCAGTCAGTGCACTTCTGTAGTGTATGGTCACATAAATTCTCCTTTTTAAAGGCAGATGCTGGTAATATCATGTTGGACTTCAGTTTCATGCAAGTCAGGACTCTGCATGAATTACGGTCTGAGAGCACCCAAAAGTTGGTGTCCTAGAGGATACTGGAGTGTAGTTTTGTTTAAGGAGAGAGGTATTTAAACAGCATCAATGTCTGCTGCTTGTGGGAAATGGAGCCTGTTACACTTCCTGTCCTCTTCAAAATATGTGTAAGTGGAGCTTGCGTAACTAACAACATTGCCTGTCCCTAAAGCCTGGTTTCACCAGTGCACACTAGCGCTCTGTGCCAGAGGCTCTGTCCAGTCCTCTGCAGTAAGCAGAAACCTGGCAGTTCAGATCCATGGAAGTCTATTGTACCTGTAAAACGAGCAGAACTTTGACACTGGAGCAGTGTCAAAGCCCTTACGCTGTCCCTTCAACCTGTCTTGGGTGGAATTTCTTTCTCTGCAGCTGTGACTGATCATCCTCACTGTATTTCTGAGGAGGTATGCACTGTCGAGGTGAAGTTATGAGGAGGAAATCAGTCTTTCTGGCAATATGGTTTTGTAGTATAAACTTTCACCTGTAGTTACAAATTGCAGTGCCTTCAGAAAGGAATGGTAGGCTTCTCTTTTGTTGTGGTAATACTACCGTGATGGTCACTTCTGGGAATTTATGGGGGGAGGAGAAGGGAATATCAGTGTTTACCAAAAACATCACCTTCTTAGAGGCTTTGGAATTCTGCAGATCTGTGGGTGTGAAGGTCATTGCAAGATCAGAGCTTCATGGCTGCGTTTCCTCAGGGTTATGTCATCTTGTCCAGGGTAGATAAGCATGTTGTGGTTTGACGCGCTGGCTTGTGTGTGACCTGAGCACCACAGATTTCCGATATAAAGCAATCTTGAACTGAAAGTGCTGCTTCTGATGGTCTGAGATGCTTATAACCTTTGATTATTCGTGTATGGGTTCCCTAGAATTTTACTCCATTATGGCTTTCTCAAAAAATGTTGTTTTGCAAGACATCCAATGCCTTAGAATGAAAAGACCGAGAAAGGTTAGGTACTGCACTTAACTGGCAGAATACAGTCTGGTCCCAAAGTTCAAAGTGCTCTCAACTGTCATGCTGTTGGATGTATGTTATGCTATCATTTTTTCTGAGGAAAGCACTGATTTTTAACATAACATTCACTTGTACTGCTTTTATTTACTACATGAGATGTAATTTAGGAACTGTTGTACCTCAGGCACATGCAACTTTCTTAAATACTTTGCCTTTTTCCATTGCAAAAGTACAAACCAGTCAAGGAACATTTCATAGAATCACAGAATCAAACAGGTTAGAAAAGACCTTTAAGATCATCAAGTCCAATGGTTCCCCAGCACTGCCAAGGCCACCACTAACCCATGGCACTGAGGGCCTCATCTACATGGCTTTTAAACACTTGCAGGGATGGTGATTCCACCACTGCAGCATGTTCCAAGCATATCCAAGGCATAGCACCATCTCACTTTACTCGCTGAATGGCTGTTCTAGGTAAGTCAGAGCTTTTTGAGCCTGACTTACTGACCTCCCTGCTCCAAGAGTAAACACTATCAATTTTGTGGTATTTATCAGCTTTGAGGGGATACCTGCTGTATATTGGTATAAAGGAAGAAAATGGAAGGATTTATTATTCATGTCCCCTTCTACTGTTACGCTGCATAGGAGGTAAGAGAGGGGAAATAATTTTTTACTTGAAATGTCTGAATAGGAATCTTTTTTTGTTTTGTTCATGGGGAGAAAATGGAAAAGAGATTTAGTTTAAGTGCTCATGCACTGCTTCTGGTATGGGATGCAGTGGCCCAGTTCCGAGAGCTGATCTACCTGAAAAGTACTTAACACCACCTCTTGTTCTGTGCTGTCCTGCTTCCCCCATCATCTTGGCTTAGCATTTCAACCAGGTTGCATTCCTGATCACACTGACATGGAGTGGTACAAGCGCCAGTGTCTCTGTGAGGAAAAAGTAGTGATGGGAATATATGGCTTCAGGGTAAGTGTGTGGTAGGGTGAGGGTGTGCTTTCAAGGCAGCCTACACTAGTTAGTATTAGCTAGAGCTATCTGGGAACACGTGTGCCTGAAAGCTGAGCTTTTGCAGCCACATTAGCCTGTTCTCACAGTTGGAAATCTCTGGTGGGAAGAGCCCTACCTTGTCACCAGCTCTGTGTTGTACTGCTTTGTCTACAGATCTTTCGTGCTGACTCTTGCCCAATGTGGAAATAAGCCAGGGAGGCAAACTGGAAAAATGTGTTTTGGAAAGTTGGATTTATTTCATTGGGTATGGATTTTTTGCCAGTTTGTGTTTCTTCAGGAGTTAGATGATGGCACAAAAGCAGGAGTATGCAGGCAAGGTCAGTTAGTGTTTAGTTTGCTTTAGGTGTGTAACACCGTTTCCTGTATTTAACGTGTGTGCATTAAGTGATACAGCTTGCTTTAAAAATGAGAGTTATCAGACTTGTCTTTTGCTAGTTGTGTGGTGGTTTGTTAGTTTATTTGTGTGTTAGTAAAGCAGCAAACGTAATTTTAGTAACCTTGGTTAGCAGAATTGTATGAGGAGGATGGAATACCCTGTCCTGTTTCTGTTATCCGAGATACGGTAAATTAGCACTGATTACCTTGTCAAGAAGGCTAAGAGGAAATTCCTAAATGCACCTAGCAGCAAGCCTATTGTTTTGATCCTGTGACCAGCGGGGATAACTTGAAGATAAAGACATGATATAATAATATAATATTGAGGTAGGAGAAATGACTAAGAGGAAATAGGAAGGGCTGCATAGTCAGGAAAATAATCAGGTTATAACATGACTTGGAGCAGACGTAGCACCGTGTTCTCTTTCCTTTGTTCCTCAGACCTTTCTCTGGAAAAGATTAGATAAACAGTTGTTACAGTGTAGGCATTAAAGATCAATTTAATTATTTATTTAGTGAGCTCAGATCAGCTATAGAATACTTACTTCAAACTCCAGAAGTTGGGAAGGCATAAAATTCCAGTGCTTCAGCCTGCTCTGGCTCTGGTGTGAATCATGCAATTGGTAATTAATCTTCTGAATGGAAATTGGTGGTTCCCGAGTGCCCTGATTTTTAACTGGAAACTGTTGTTTGTTTTGTGATACAAAACTTAAAACACAGCTGTGTGGCAGCTTGGAGCTGAGTGTATGTGAAGCTAAAGAATAGACTTTGGGAGGGACTGTTCTGGACACTGCATTGCTCAATGGCATTGTCAGTTGTAGCACTGGAGAAGCAGAAGGATTTTGAACTCTTGGCATCTCAGAATATTAAGGCATTGGTTGTTCTTAAAGGCCACTGAAGACATGTGCAAGCATTTATGAACTGTGACATTCTGGCCAACCTTCTCTACTTTCTTCTCCCTGCTTTTGTTTGGTTTTTTATTTATTAACCATACTGCTTCTCTGCATTTGGTCTGTGTGTCAGCTAGTCCAGGTTTTCCTTTATCTGCTCAGTAAGTGAAGGTCTTATTTAAGATTCAGCTTATAAAAAAAATGAAATCATTATTTTATATTTTTTAATAAATATCATTTCAGAAAAGATACCAAGAAGTTGCTGTCTAGAAAAACTTATGCAGTATGCCAGATACATAGATACATATATATGTGTGTGTATATATATACATGAAATATATGTATATATATATATGAAATATACTGCATATGTATGCCATGTATATTATATATATATATATATAAAAGAAACCTCAGAGATGGCTGTGGTTATGGCTGATGGCTTTTATAGTATGCATAATATACTCCATATATATGCCACAAACATAAATACATATCTAAATATACTTATATATATGGTTTATGTTTTATATATAAAAAACCAAACATATATTTTATATATATATAAAAAATAAACCTCAGCGATAGCTGTGGTAATGGCCGATGGC
>JAVHNF010013141.1:24053-31754 GCA_034783455.1 Micropsitta finschii
TTACAGGGACGGTACAGCATGTGCATTCCATGGAAGTTTGCTCTGAGATAAGTCCCTAGAAATGGCAGGCTGACCTCCTGCATTGCAGTGGGCACGAAACCTGCTCAGTGACTGTATGGAATAAATGGTGTGATGGAGCTCCATACACTTTAGACACAGAGGGGATAGTGAGATTTCGTGCTGAGGCACTGAACAAATCCATGGTGATATTCCCTAGATAGAGGGGGCTGCCTGCTGGCAACAGATACAGGAGTTCAATGTGTAAACTCTGATAAGGATGACATGTAATTTGTGTTACAGTTTGACTGTTAATTGTATATAAAGCAGCAGCCTTTACAGATCTTTCACTGAGAACCCTTAATTGGGAAAAGGAAATTCACGTCATTAAGAGGATATCCTTTAAGGAGAAGGAAGGTAACTTTTCTTGAGTGAAGCATTCAGAGGGCTTCTGGTTTTGAAAACGTCCTTTTAGTGTTGTGGAATTAAGGCCGAGGTCTCATTTGGTTTTGTTGTGAGACAAAGTTTTTTGCCAACGTCACATGTAAAATGTCTGTGTCATCTTTGTGCTTTTCCTCTTATTTATCCTCTTCTTAAGGTTGTTGGAGTTGTTGGAGTGGAAGGTTGTTGGAGTGTAATTGAAATTAAACACCATCACAGAATCCCTCGGTTGGGGGGGAAGGGAGTGTAACTGAAATATTTGAATAACTGAGATTTGGGGAATAGTAACGACTTTTCAGCAAATAACAGCCATATCCATTTGCTGCAGACAGAAAACCGCCATGGAATTTTGGGGTAAATTAGCACGTTTTGTGTAAGCACAAGTAGGAGTCACTGTGCCAGCGGAAGTTTTTAGTTTTTCCCGGGTGTGATGATGTGCAATATTCACAGCCAGAACCTTTAAGTACAGTGGGGCATTTACATGTTTTAAATGTTACAGGGCTACATATGAACCTAACATTTAAAGAATATGGGTTGGGGTTTGGTTGGTTTTGTTGTTTTGCTGTTTTTTTCCCAGTGTACTGGACAGGCTACTACAGTATGATAATTGTGCAAGATGGTTAGATTAAGGTGAACGTCTTCTTTTAAGCATGAAAACAAGGCTGATGAATCTATTCTCCTTCCCTCTAAATTCTGCAAAAAATATAAGTGCTACTTGGTACTGTGTATTCAATATTAAATTCCCAATCTTTGTATACGTTTTATACTCCAGTTTATCTGCCCTTCTTCTCAGCCACAGTGCTGGAATTAAGGTAAAATTAGTTTTGCACCCGAAGGTGGTCTTATGATGAAATCGTGGATGCTCGCTGTTTATGGCATTACAGAAGTTACCTACTTTGGTAGATGTAAGCATTTTGTAAAAACCAGACAGTACAGAGGCACTTGGATTTGCCACTCACACTTGATTTGTCACTAAAGAGCACAGTTATGTTACAGTGCAAATGTTATGACATTAGAATCTGTCTAATTTGGGGTATTTTTATATCCCAAAGTTGTGTAATCTTTGCAGTTGGGTGTTTTTTTGGAAATCATTATGAAGTTATGTTCAACCCTGGTTGTTTCTTCTGTGGCACGTTCGTGTAGCCAGGAGGCAGAAACGATGCCCGAAAACAACCGTAGAGTCGCATGACAGGATATTCTCGAAGGCACAAAAGCTTTTAATGGTCCCTGAAACTGGGATCTGGCACAGAAAGAATTGCTGGACCCAATTTGTGGCTGCTTAGTCCTTTCCCCCCAGCCTGTACCATCAGCAGCACTTATCTGATGAGTGAAGGTGGAGATCTGACCCAACAGGAGACTACCTTTTCTTCCTTGGGTTTTTACAAGGGTGATTCTTTGAGCCAAGCTACCTCTAGACCCACAAGAACAGGAGAAAGGAAGCAGTGAGACCATACAGTTTGGAGCAGGCCAGACCGTCCTAGTGGCAGCCATCTGCTGTGGAGCCATAGCCATAGACTGTGACCTCAAGTAAATGGTAACAGGTAAATCAGGATTTTAATGGAGAACTTTTTGATAGATTGGGGTTGTATATGGGGCGTGCTGTGATAAGAGTCACAGAAGTGGAGAGTTCAGCCTTTTCACACTTGTCGTACTGACAAGAATGCTGTCCTTTGGGGGGAAAGTGTCTGGTGTTAAAATAGTGTGAAGATACACCAGTTAGTATTGTCAACTGCCACTGATTTCTACTGTTGTTTTAATGTAATACTTCTGTGGGGTTTTGTTAAAAATACACATATGTTTTTCTTCTTCTGGGAATGTTCTTAATTACCCTTCTGGCAGTTTGACATCCTATGTATGTGGGAGGCAATATCATTTACATTGTCTCTGGATTGCTTTTCAAACACAGATCCCAAAGCCAAAGTTTCCTACTCTGGAGAATGCGATTTCATTGATACGTGAAGCTGTGTGTCCTTATGTAAAAGTCAGTTGTCTCTTAACTTTGTGCTGAATTTTGGAAGCTGCTCCATCCCATGTTCCTGGGCAAAAGTTGTGACTTATACCATTCCTTCCCCAACCCCCATAGTGCTTATAGGATAGCAATCAGATCTTACAGGTGTAAGACACTTTCTTACTTACAAGTGTAAGGACACCTTCCCCTTAGTCATTAGTGTGTAAATATTGAATTATTGCTGGGTCTATGAAAACATCCAGGAATTTATTCTTGTGACCCTAGTGCAGGGTTATATGATTTGTATGGCTTCAGCTACTCCAGTGCTGTTTAGAAACTGCTTTTAATTATGGCTATTACATGTAAAAACTTTTCTGATATACCTTTGTATCTCTTGCATTTAAACAACCCTGTGCATAAAGAGGTGCTTTCCCTTCCCTGCAGAAAGTCTTCTAGGCAGATACTACTTGGAAAGCAAGAGTTAAGTTTTACTTTTTTATTATGGTGGGGTTTTTTCTTTGTTTTACTTGTCAGAATTGCATTTCTAATTATTTTTAAGTCTTATGTTCAAGTTTTATGAACACTTCCTGGCCCTGCATTTTGGACCTACACGTAGCTAGTTAGTAGTGCTAGAGAATTCTTAAAGGAGCCCTGATTAAAGATTTTTGATGAAGTAGTTATGATGCTAGTGAGGTTCTTTCCTTTCCTTGGCCTGTGATTCTTGCACCTAAGCATTATGGAGTTGGGAAGTCAGAGTAAGAGAGTTACCATTCATCTAAAACCCGGAGCTGGATTTTTTCCTTTTTGCTTTTCAAGAGATTCCAATGCTAATTTCCTGAACTGTTTGCAAACTTGCAGAATATTTTGATTTACTTTCATTAGGTTGTTTTATATTTATTGCCAAATGGCATGTTCATAAAATGCAAAATCATGCAATGCAATGTCTCTGGAAATTCTCTTGGCGTACTCAGTGTAAATTACTTTCAACAACTCTATCTGAATGTCATTCTCAAAAAGAACTGAATAATTACTAAACTGAATCCAAGCAATACACGCAGGTTTGCTGGAAAGAAGAGTAGATAAAGCATATGTTTGCATGAACACAATAAATGGTTTCCGTATACAGTTTGCAAATAGTGATTATAATGTCATGTTAATAAGATGCAGGAAAATGTGCCGAAGGAATAGTGCTTTGCTGCTTTTGTCACAATTTCATCAAACTGATTTTGTCAGCACTGGAGCATAACCCTTGCCACATCAGTTTGAGTGCTCATTAGGCAGCCGATTTGTCTGAATCCTCATTAAATTGATTAACTCATTTACTTACGGATGATGACATGTTATGTGGTACAGGAATGGTGGTTAGAGACTAGAATCAAGACTTATGTTGACTTGCTTAGTATTCAGTTGTTCATTTATTTCTGCAGTAAATTGCCTCATTCAAGTACTATAGCATCAGTGATTTACATTTTGTGAAAGTATCGTGTCAGCTGCGGGGTTGAACTCACATTGTGTAAACTTGCACCTTTATCTGTAAAGTATAGAAGGCATTTAGATTTAGCTTCTTAAGTTTATAGCTTGCTCAGATTCCCTATTTATTTCACTTGGGTACTAGACTTTCTCATAAAGAACCTAAAAGGCTCTCTTGAACATCTGTTTTAATGAAAGTTAAATAAAGAAAAGAAACAGGTCTAAAACCTCTTCAGTTACACATTCAGAGGAGGAGATGTTGTTAAGAGAGGGTACTCAAAGTGGTTTTCTGAAGGTTAGCTTTGAGAAAAACAATCAAAATGAAAATCAGAAATCAGTTGATGATTTAGGTCAAATTCTATGCCTAGAAATCTGTACTTTTCAAATATATGTTGATATGCTTCTAAGGTGCTACCTGGCATGTGTAAGTCATGCTGAAATGTGAGGTTTGGATGCTAGCTACAGTTTTGGTCTTCATATGTGAAACTAGAGAAGCATGAAGGTTTTATCAGATAATATTTTGGTCCAATTCAGTGACTTGGCAATGAACAGATTAGATGGGGTAGCTCAAAAAGTAGTTGAATACTTGAAAATTCATAAGAGAAACAAGCCTAAATTCTTGAATGGTCAAATTATTTATTTCAGTAAGAATTGAATTTGCTTGTTCCGAGGCTGAATGTGTCACAACCAAGAAGTAGTGTGAAGAAGCAGAATGCTTTTCTGTATTACTAGTGTGCAGTGCAAGCCTAGTCATGGACTGTGGCAGTATTGGATAACTAGAGTTTACTAAGACTGGCCAGAGATCATCCTCTCTGAATGCAGAACAGAAGCAACAGGTGGTTATGCTGAAGAGCAAACAGGACATTTTCAAAGTCCAAAGACAAACTTTTCACCATGAAACCAGCAGCTATCTAGGTCAGCAAACTGTTGAAGCTTTTAGAAGCATGAATTGCAGGAGTGCTTTAAGACAGTTTCTAAAGATGCATAGCAGAGCTTCAGATATGAGTGTCTTTAACACAGAGAAATGGAAGGCACTGGAGAGGTGCACGACTGAAAACCAAACAAATCATATGCAGAGGCTGTTCTGACTGGAGTCAGGATTTTACTGAACCAAAGTTTTGGAAGCATTCCTTTCAGTGATGGTACTGGCTTAAGCAGTCACCAGGTACCATCACGTTACCTTGTTCCTCTCCCTTCCACAGGTGTTCCTTGGAAATTGCTCTGAGTGGCTGTTTTGAGTGGGGAAATGAGTCAGACTAAACCCATTCTCATCATCTCCTTACTCCTTTCATTGTTTTCTTTCTCCTCACCCCAGGCTACTTTCTATCCGAATCACTTATTGAACTCCAGCTTACAGCATGGCCTCAAACCTACTACTGTTACAACATGGAGTTTGGGGGAACAGCCGAAAACTACTGGGGAGGGATGAGATGAGGAGCAACGTGAACTGGGCAGCCACCTGCAAAAATGCTTGTGAAGCTGCAGGTTGAATGGAAAGTGATGGAGCAGGGGAGAGGAAATAGAGTTTGAATGGCTTGGGAAATAAGCAAAACTTGTTGCGAACAACAGAGTTGGAAGAAAGCTAGACCACAGAGGGAAATGCGAAAGTGATTTTACATCTTCTAAGTTAATTAGAGCTGTGTGTTTGTGCTTTGCTTAGCTTTAAGGTAAAAAGGGAGTATTTTTAAAATCAGTAGTGTATATATATACAGTATATATATACACTATTGCAAGTGTTTCTAGTAGTAAATATGACCATCTCTGTAATTCGAACTCTGAATAAAGGTGGAAACTTTGATGTTCTCAGGCTTCTTAGAAGCTTAACACTGTGTTGCTGTAGAATTGAGATGAGACAGAAGGGGGGAAAATACCTGTTACTGTAATAGTTTTTGGTTATATGGTTTGGTTTTGGTTTTATGGTATTCTTTTCTTTATTTAAAAATGGTATTTTTGGTTATATGCGTTCATTCTGATACGCAGTTTTATTGATGAGCTGGTCAAACCAGTTGTTTCAGTGCCACAATGACCAAAGTGCAAGTGAAATTTTTTCCAGGTGGATACGGAAACAGAGGGTAAAATCTTGCTTCCCTTCTGCGAAGGGGGTTACTGTCACTGAATTAAATAGAGCTGGAATTTCACCCACGCTTTCATTTCCGTTTTATTTTTGGAAGAAACAGCTCCAAATGTATCTGATTGTGAACTTTTTTTATTTTTATTGGAATGTCCTTCATTTCTGTTTGTTAAGATATGCCTGCATTCGGCATGATGAGGAAAGTGCAAGAACAAGTTCTGGGACTCTTGTTTCTATGAATGTTTCTGTTGAATCATTTTAGGATCATAGAATAATTGCAAAGTACATGTGGAACACAGTTAATATTTAAATACGAAATTGGTGATCAGAGTTGAATTACTGGGCTCTAGATTTTTCTACATCCACTTATTTTCTCTGTTCACTTGCTCTGACAGTTATAGACCGCTTCTCTAATGGGGCTTGCATTTGGAGATAAGCCTGCATGTAAACAAATTAACTTTTCTTAAATGGAGAGCCATTTCATCTACAATAATGTACTGATTCATAAACTATCAGAAGCATATTAAAAAAATAAAGAAAAGATAAATGACCCATTGTATAACAGTTACTATTAGGCAGACTAGATGTCCCTGTGTTCTGGGAGATAAGGCTCTTGTATTATTACACCCTAATAAAATGAGTTAATGTTTTAGTATCAGAGATAAAAGGACAGTTGGATATATTTAATAACCAAACTGAGAAACACTTAATTTTAGTTGTCTGTAGCAATATAACACAAATTCCCCTGTAAAACAAATTGCACTTTTGGAATATACTTTAATGTGCATTCGACAAAGGAGAAAATGAGGTGATTGAAGTTCAATTTGTAGCATGTTATTAACCATTTCCACTTGACTAGATGCGTAAAAGGATAATGGATGAGGGTTTTATTATTGCCTTTCTGCTAAAATGAAGTGGTGTAAAAGATAAGGTGATGAGATTAATGAACATAAGGAAAAGGCGTAATCAATCAAACTCCAACAGGGAGATGAGATGACAGTACTTAAGATTTGCAAGGATACGTGTTTTAAAACGTGGATTGTATCAACACCGACATTTCGTTTGGGAGGAATGCTGAGAAGCAGATATTTGCCAGTTCCAGTTATTTTTTGGTAGGCCCTTTATGCTACCGTGTATTTGAAGCTTCAACAATTAATGCAACAAATTAAAATTGTTAAGCAGATTTTTTATTTAAAATCCATATTTTAAAAGAATGCATAATCATTAGATGAGGACAGACAAATGCAACTTGACAAATCAAGGAGGGATAATGTTTTGTTCATCCGTTTATCCGTTCTTCACTGGTGGAATACTCTTAGATGTGTCTGCACGAGTTACTTTTAGTCTGTGCTACTGCCTCAAGTTTTGCATCCTAGTAATTTCAGTAGCTAATTTTCATGCACTCAAGAAAAAGGTAAGGAATGCTTTCCTTGTGCTGTAATAAGTGCTCAGCCAGTAAACTCTACAAGGCTTCAACTTCCAGCTCCTGGAGTAGCAAAATGATTATATTTTAGAGACAAATGTGCTATCTCTAAAATTGCAAATTAGCTGTGAATTTGTTCCTGCTTGCAGGGCGTGATAGTTTTCTACTTCAGATCTCAAATGCAGTTCTTCTTTCCCCTGACACGCATCTTAACATTACTAACCTACTTCAATATCTGTATTGCTGGTGTGTCACGTAAAGGACTTTTGATAGGTAGTTTTGATTTTCACTGATGCCAGATCCTAAATTGTCAGTATTACTTGTAAGCTTGTTTTTCTTTTGTCACACTTC
>JAVHNF010013151.1:11407-22087 GCA_034783455.1 Micropsitta finschii
GGTGTTACTGAAGGAAACAGGGATTTCTCTGGCAGTGCTCAAGGCCAGGTTGGACACAGGGGCTTGGAGCACCCTGCCCTAGTGGAAGGTGTCCCTGCCCATGGCAAGGGATTAGAACTGGATGAGCTTTCAGGTCCCTTCCAGCTCTAACTGTTCTATGATTCTAACTGATTGACCTACCCTTGTTAATGTGAGTTCTCTGCTTTGCCCCAGTGTGTGGTGGTAGCTCTCTGCTATGGCTCACTGCGGTGTCCGTGAGCATCTACCAGCAACTTCTGGGAGATAAATCTGTGCTGTGTGGATGCAAGGGGAAGACCTTGAATATGTTTTTCTGAAAGGAGAACAATATTCTATAGCAACTGCTCTTGACTGGCCTTCAGAGTGTTTTATAAGCAGTGTAAGGCATGGAGGATGTTGTGCACTTGCTCTTTCTGCTAGGGTGCAACACAGAACCCCACCACATGGCTCTGCTTTCCCACTTGCTCTTGGCTCTGCGCCTCTGGCTGCATTTTGAAGGCAGGTGGAACAGTGACTTCAGAAAGACTTCCTTGCCTCCTGCTAAGGGTCAAAGTATGGGGTTTGCTGAGTGCCTGGGCTCTCTGAATCTTGGTGTGATTCCCTGGGTGAGGATGGCTGGCATTAAAGGGTAGATTTCACAAGTGACTCTGTCTGGCTGGACCCTCTGGAAGCAGCATGAGGGAAGGCTGCCTGGAAAATCTGCTGGGGACTTGGCTTTCCAGGATCTTTATTTTCCCGCGAAGGGTGGGGAGGCTACTATGGTGTTCTTGTGTTTTGGGAAGTCAGGGTGGAAAGCTGGGAGTTGGGCATAGGAATTCTTTTGTGGAATAAATTAAATAAATAAAAGGCAAGTGTGGGAAAGGAACTGAAGACATGACAAGGTAGCCTTTGTTCTGCTTTGTATTCTTGCCTAGGAATACTCTGTTCTGTTCTGCATTAATCTCTGGTTTACTGTGCAGCTGTGGTGCTTAGACACCAAATCCTCAAAGGAAGCATGTGTGAAGATACTCACAGAGGTCACTGCACCCCGGAGCTTCGGGGCTCAATTCACTTTTTGTGAGCAATAATTCCTTACTGCTGCGGTACCTTGATTTCCCCACCATAGTGGACATGCCACCTTTGGAGGGCAGGAAGGAAAGCTGGGAGCTGAACCGAGCAATGACTCCCGCAACCAGTGCGGCAGTGATGAAACAGCTTTAGCAAGGAGCTGGAAAAATGACAGCCACCAGGAGCCTCGTGTCTCCTTTAGCTGTGACCTTTGTGATCCTGGGTGAAAGGTCACTGGCTGTAGCAGATCCTTTCAAAACTGTGATCCTCTCTGAATCTGTCAGCTGAGAGTTAGGCACGGGGTCTGTGGGGAGGTCAGCGCAGGCTTTGGACTGCGGTATGTGATGAGCATTAGCAAGCTGCGTGGTTTCCTCTCTGCCGTTCTTCAGAGTTACTGTGTTTGGCAGGAATTAATGGATCTGGAGAAGGATGCTGTGGTTGAAGCGCCTGGGTCAGGTAACAGCAGGCATGGAGGTGACAGGGTTGGCTCTGCCAGCTGTTTGACAGTCCTGTCTGCTGCCTAGCAGTGTGCAATTAGAGTTCTGCAGAGCGCATCCCTGTGCTTCAAGCTGTGATGCTTCTAATTTCCAGGCCCCACAATTTGGACCTGTGGGCTTGCTCCGCCTCATGAAAATAGCCACCTAACGTGCCCTAGATGATTAAGCTGAAATTGTTGCGTTTGCGAGTATGTGTTTCACCACGGCTGCTCTGTCTGCCCTGCCCCAGTGTCAGGCTTGTGTGGTGGCTTCTTCGCATTGCTGACTTTTGCAGGGCTGGGGAAAGCGGGGAATTTTTATCTTCTCCTGTGCAGTTAATTAGGAAGCATTCCAGTTTGTGCCGTTTGGTGGGGAATATATCCAGGCTGTTCAGTGATGCTAGCAGAGAACAGACCTTGCAGGCAAAGTAGGAATTCCTGATACTGCTACCTAATTTGGGTTGAGTTCAAATTCATCAGCCAACATACCCTAACCTTTACGTCTCAAGATTGCATCCCTTACTGCAATTATTGGCACTAGTGAACAGAAAAAAAAAGATTTATTTAGGAGTGGAGAGGTTAGTCTGTCCTTGGCCTGGGATAGCTGGCTGGCTATGTGTTACGTCGAGGAGTTGCAGCAGGACTTAGCTGATAGAGGATGCTGAATTCACAGGGAAATAAATTGCTTAGTAACTCTGAATGGTCTTCACACAACAGGTCAACAGCAGCTCTTGCTGGTAGCTGTAGGCTAAATAAAGTAGTTTGGTATACCAGACAACTAACTGCATTAAACGGCCTTTGGGATTAGATGAGAGAAGTTGTGGATGCCTCATCCCTGGCAGTGTTAAAGGCCAGGTTGGACAAGGCTTTGAGACTAGCCTGGTCTATTAGAATGTGTCACCTCCCAGGGGGTTGGAACTGCATGAACTTCAAGATCCCTTCCAACTCTAACCGCTCTAAGATTCTATGAGCTCTGTGATGATCTCCATACCCTGGAGCTCCTGGAGAAGTGCCTACACTTGGGAAGGTGCCTCCAACCTGAGCATGCAGTGAGCGAAGCTGGTGTAGCACCACACAACACCTTAGTGTGCTCCTTATTCTGCATTTTCTCATCAGCAGCTGCTGGGGCTTCATGAATGGGAAAAGGAGGTGGCTCATGTGCTTCAGGCTGGAAGGATCATCTATTTACATGTGACCGACACTGGGAAAACATTACTGAACCCTTGCAGTAGGGTGGAAGCTCATTGGGATTCAGGGCTCAGTCACTATTCATCCTCTGAAAAAATGCACCACCTGGCAGGATCATTCACCTCGACCCTCAGTGACAGAAAGAGATAGGCACCAGCTATCAGCCACCACTGGGGGCATGTCACTGGAAATGACAAACAGTGGGGGAAGGAACAGGGAATAGGGAGAGGGGGATTACACAGGGAGTGTGTGAAAGAAACCTCTGACTTAGATGAGCTCAGAGAACACTAAAAGAGCAGCTGCCATGGGCTAAGTCCCATTCTCCATCCTCTTCTGGATAGGTTGGTGAGAGATGCCTACCTGCTACAGCAGTGGGGCTGCACTGCCTGGGGCCAGAAGGCTTGGAGAGGGAATGGTGTGGGGAGGAGCAAGCTGGACCATTTGGGACAGAAATGCTTTGCTGAACCAGATGAGGGGTTCATCTAACCCAGGTCACTGTTTCCAGCAGCAGCAGCAGGAGGTGCCCTGTGGAGAGAGCCAGAGTGCGTCTGACCCCTTTTGCCACCCATTTTCCTTGTGGCCAGCATCTGTAGTGTTTGGAAGAGAGGTATTAGCAGGTATCTCTGCCTTGTCTCTAGTCTCTGTTTGGAGTGGTTATTTTTGGATCCAGCTCATGAATCTGTCATTCTGCTGATGTGCTTTGATGCTGATTACCATCACCCACATCCCATCTGAGTTGCTTGCAGTTGTACTGTCACATCTATACAAGGGTTGAAGGACCCTGTCTCTTCCAGCCTTCCCCAATGAAGGAGAATGGGTGTTGTAGGGTGGTAGCTACCATTGCAGTGTTACCTGCATCTTCATGACAAGTCTTGAACTCCAGTGTCTTCAGCTGAAGATAGTTTTGCCATAGCCTGGCAGCTGGAGGGAGCTGCTCTGCGTGGCTCTCTGCCACACCAATGTGTGTGAAAAGTGGCTGCATGAACATCTCTGTCCTGTTCCATTCCCTTCTCTTGGCATGCTTAAACTTCTTGGCTTGGATAAGAGTTCCTGGAATGTGCATTGGAGGTAAGTGCTCTTGCTGGCCTGATTTGCTGCTGCCTTAGTTAAGGGTCACCTCAGTTCTTGGTGCTGTGCTCACACTCAGGACTCAGTGAGCTTTTCTGATATCATAGTTCTTCCAAGCTGGAGCTCTAGGCAGAGGGATGAGAGATGGTGTCTGCCAGTGGGCTGCTATTAATCTTGATGGCTGTTGTTGACTTGATAGGTAAGCTCTGAGTGGATCACTCTCCTCTGGGGAGGCACTTGTTAGCAGTCATTAACCTTTATTTGGTTTGGTTTATTTACTCAGGTAGCAAATTAGGTCAGATTGAAGTGGCTTACATTAAACTGAGCAATGGCCACTTGAATCTGGAGTGACCATGTCCACACAGAAGTTAATTCAGTTTAACCTGACCACTTTAAATCTACCCTTCCTGCTAAGAGGATGGATTTCCATCACTGTCCCTGCACAGGTCTGTCTTTTGGTGGGGTAGAGGAGGAGTAGCCTGCTCCCATGCTTGGAGAGGGGAGCCCAGCCCTGCTGCTCCACTATCTCCCTCTTTGCCCAACTGCCCCTTGAATGGTAAGCCTGGTTCTTGGCAGTGTATCTGTTTGTATACTGATTTAGCTAGCTGAAATAAAATGAGTAATGCTAATTGCTGTGGTTAGACTCCTTTTAGTCTCCCTGATTTTTACAGCTCTTACCATGCACAGGACAGAACAAGGCTCCCAAGAGGGTCAGAATTAACTAGTGAAGTAATAAGTCTCCTAATTACTGTCAGGTGCTGGAGGGTTGCACGAACACTGTAACTTTGTCAGTCTTTGGCTGAGTAATAATAAATGAAAAAAGGAACCCCAGAACATGGTCCTCTGGGACCTGGAAAGAGTCCAGCCAATGCAGCTCTCATTCTGGCCCATTTGTTACAGCTAAAGTAGAGTTTTGTCCGTATTGTTCTCTTGTTTGGGGATGGCTGGAGTTTTTGTCTAGCTCCTGGTCCTCTTCTACACCATCAATTGTGTGTAAGACCTTTGCAACTTACCCCTCACCTCTGTCTCCCAAAGACACTGTATGTCTAAAGACTGCAAGGTGTTAACATATTCCAGCAAGGCCGGATGAAGGACTAATCTCTATGCAGGTCCCACTTGAGATCCTTCCTAAACCTGCAGCAAAGTCCCAGCATCAAAAAATGCTGGACAAAACAAATGCTGTAGGTGTCCAAATGCCTTCCCAGGCAGTAGACTTAACTCGCAGCTATTCTCTTGAAATGGTGAGCTACCATCCTTACCACACTTACCACTTGACCCTGTTCAAAACCCCATTGATCCTTTGCAATGCCGGGCGTCATCAGCAGTGGAATTGCCATGAGATCAGCCTGATGTACTGGCCTCTGTCAGTAACTATCTCAGTGCTTAAGATCACCATTAGGGCTCTAATATTAATGAGTTGTGCTGAGCCTTCAGGAGGAAAGGCTGCCTTGCAGAGCTCAGGCTGGGAGGAGGAGTTTACACTGCGATTTCTCAGAAGCAGAATCTGGGGTTGTGCCTTCAGTACAATTTGGCTACTCTGATCCAAGCCCAGCCTGCATAGATGCTCTGGGGAAGGCTCTGGCTAGCAGGAGCTGGTCTGGGTGGCTGTGGTGGCTTTTGTCCTTGAAGTCCTTCACTTTCATTTGAGCATCATCCCTGAGAGGTGACTTTAATCCCTGCAGCCTGTGAGCTGAAAGGAAATGGAAGGGGAAAGCTGTGCAGAGGCTGAGATCGGTGGGAAATCAGTTACCTCCCAGATGTGCAAAACGCCAACTTCCTTAAAAGTAAGCACTTAATGTGGAAGGAAACGAGGAGACTGATAATAGATATTACCCTAATGAATACACAAATGCTTTAAAAGATGGACTCCTCATGCAATGTGTTTTTTTTTTTTTTAACTTGGTATTAATTTGCATGCTAGTCAATTTGCATACATTAAATACATCTCTCCTTCTGCATTGAGTTCCCCCTCCCCTTCACTATAGCATCTCGTTACAGTGCTGCTGAGACTGAGGAGCTGGTGGCTCTGGAGGGGATATTAATTTGCCCAACACATGCTGTGTAGGTTTTTATCACTTGCTGCACACTGGCCCTAGTGTCTTTTGAAGTCGCTAGTGCCTCGAAGGGCCTTCTGCTTCAGGCAGTTGAAATGGAAAAGAAAGAAAAGGGAGGAGGGGCTGCCAGGAGAAGAAATGCACAGGGAAGAAAGGAGATTGTTTAGGTTATGTTAATTCAACACGGAAGAAAATGAGCAGTGTGGAAACCTCTCTCCTCTGCAAGAAAGCAAGGGCAGGTTGGGTGGGTGTGTGGTTGTGTTGCTTCTTGTTTGAGATTAAATATGCCATCTTCCTGTGAGCCACATAGGAAGATCCTGGTGAGGAGGAATGGGCCAGTAAAAGCCTCAAGAGGAATCAGTGGGGCGGAGGACGAGCTCGCTCACTGGACTCTGGAGTGCGCCTTGGCTTTGGGATGGGAGCTGGCTAGCTCACATGTGTTTAAAGGTGGATGTGGAGGTTTGTGGGAAGCAGGCAGCAGGACACCCCATTGTGGTTTGGAGTGCAGAGCTCCTCATGAGGACTTGGGAGGTGGCAGATCTGTGCTGCTGTGGGAGCTGCTGCGGGAGATGCTGCTGCTACCCCATGCCTCATTTTCCCCATATGGGAGATAGGATTAATGATTCTAAGCGCTTTTAGAGAGCTTCAGGATGTTCTCAGAGCATGTGCTGTGGGAGAGGTAGAGGGAACTATCCTCCATGACTTGGATGTCAGTGACAGAGATGTCTTGGTGAAAACATCACAGGGCATTGTAACATCCCTCTGTCTTTGATAGACAGAGATACAATTCTGCAAGTGTAAGATCAACTCACAGGCTTCCAAAATGCTGCTGATGCTGTGGAAAAAGCTGTTGCTGTTGTAGAGTGGTGCCCAGGTTGTGTGTGTGTGTGTGTGTCTGTGTGTGTGTGTGTCTGTGTGTGTGTTCACAGTTCCAAGTACTGACCAAGAACTCTGGACAAGTTTTGAGGAAAGAACAGAAGAGAAAATGTCTTTCAATTAGTTCAGCATTTTTCAGCCCATTCTGGTTGCAATCAAGAACATTGTACTGAGCTCAAGCGCTTCTTTGAAAGAGCCTTAAAAAAAATCATCTGGGGAAATGAACAGAGGAAGTGACCCAAGTCTAATCTAGACTGATAGACTAAGGAAGACACATCCTCACCAAGTAACAAGGTCCCTTCACTCTTGCTATGCAACGCTGGTCGTAGCCCAAACTCCTGCAATGTGTCAATTCAGGAATAAATGTCAGCAGCTCCTTCATGCCAAGAATATTTGGATGTCAGCAGAGAGAAGAAATGTTTCTGATAAACTGATGCAAATGGGATGCTGGGATCAGGGGTGAGATCAGCCCTAGGTAGCTCTGATCTCATGCAATTTCCATGCATGGAAACCACCACAGAGCAAAGGGTCTTTGGTCTCTGTTCTCCTCAAGAAGCCTTTGATGTAATAGCTTGTATTTCGCGTAAATACCAGCAAAGGGGCATGAAGTACATGGCATGCAGGCATTTTTAATGAGAGAGGATGTGAAAATCCATACCCTGATGAAGCAGGCTTTGTACTGTGTGCCATTTGAGCATAACAAAAGGGAGCTTCTGCCTTTGTGAGTGTGGGGCAGTGTAGCAGGCAGGAAGGGTGAAAAAGGTGTATGAGGGTGAAATATCTCACCCCATATAGTGATCATGGCTGGCCAGGGATAGGAAATAATCATCATACTTGTATGGTGATCAAGTCTAGGGTAAGAATCCACTGCAGCTCATTTCTAGCTCCTTCAGATCAGAGGCAATGTTGAACTGAAGGAGAGAGGTGCCTGTAAGAAAGGCTGATGTTTGCTGTGAGCTGTTCGAAGTGTCTGCTCTCAAACCCAGCCATAGGCAGGCGCAGGGTGGAATGGAGAGGGCTGTGGTGTTTGCACAGGCCGGGATGCACGATTGGAGGGGCTTGATCATGGATGATCTATTGGGTGTACTGCAGTGGACTCTGGGCCACCTCTGCAGTCCCAGAGGTGTCCCACTGTGTGCTGGGTAGCACCATGGATGCTTAAGCAGGGAGGAAGCCCAACTTTGACCCCTGAGATACTCTTTGGTTAGAGCCAGTCCATCCAGTCCTATTCTGAGAGCTGCTTTTCAGAAGGAATATCATGAAATGTGTCCTTTGGAGGCCGCCCTGCCATACAGGATATCGTAAGAGCTGCCGAGTGAAGTATCCGGCCCTGCTCCCTCCTGGCCTGGCTGGCCCCATTGGTGAGATTGTTTCCACAGCAAGAGAACAATACCTCTCCTTCCATCCAAGAAACATTTATTATATGATACGTTTCAGATGTCTCTTCAGGGAGGAGGGGAAAAGCAAAAGAGAAATAGATCTCTTCTTTAGGGCGGCACGGCGTGATCCATTCCATAATGGATTAATTATCCCCGCGTGCAGGCAGGGTTGAGGGGGGGAACATTCAGAGCAAGCGCCAGGGTTGCCTTCCAAGCAGAGCAGATGTAGATATTTCTAGCCTCTTTTTCACAAAATAAAAGGAGTGATTAATAAATTGGGAAGCTTTTGCATTCATTATAATTCCCTCCCTCTCCTGGTTTTCCTTTTCCCTTTAATTTCATGAAACGCAGAGAAAGGTAAGGAGTTCAGGAGCCTATTGTGCTGCTTTTTCCCAAGCCCTTGTCAATCTCCCTGCTTGCTTTCATACCTCTGGCTCTTTTTCTGTCCCTTTAAAGCCCTCAGAGGTCAGAAGCATTTCCTGGTTTTCCTTTGTGTGCCGTGGAGGAAATGGTTTGGGCCAGATAATCTGCTGGTATAAATTGGCACTGAGGAACAGACTTCACCAGCTGAGTATTCCACCATACTTCTGGAAGCTCCCTTCCATCCATTAGATGGTGTAGGAAGGTGAACTGTCCCTCTGGGCCTCCTCTTCTTGAGCTGGGGAGCAAGGCATGGGATTAATACTGACAACTGCAAACACTACCCGGGTAGAATAGAGAGGCTCCAAATCTCATGAGGTAAATGCTGTTATGATGCCATTTCGTTGTTCTTTCTTGGGTTTTATTTCTGGGTGCTTGCTGGAGGCACAGTGCTGGACCAAGCCTGGCTGACAACCCAGGTTTCTCCAGAAACCCTTCTGGTCAGCCCAACCTAGAAAAACTCTGTGGTTCTTGCAGCATGGCTGCTGATGTTTTACCTCCCCTCAAGGGAAGGAAGGGATTTGGACCTGCATGCAAAAGTGAGCCCTGGCTGTGGAGCTATCAACAAGTTAAAACCTCAGCCATCATCTCTCCTCACCTAGTCCTGTGAACGTTTGACACAGTTGGGCTAAAGGTTAGAAAAACAACACAAACCCGAAAATATCCCCTACAGAGCCACCACCTGTTTGGACTTTTTATTGTATGTGGGCTTTTTTCCCCCTTTTTTAAAAAAAAAGAAAAAAAAAAAAAAAAAAGGAAAAAAAGGCATTCTGGTGACCAAGGGAGGAATTTGCTGTGTCTCGGAAAGCCTGTTTTATCCTTTTTGTCTGCCTGCCTGGTGCGCTCGTGTGTCATTTGCTGATCTTGGCAGAGAGTGGGAGTTTGTGGAGTGAGAATGTAAAACTTCTCCCTCTTCCATGCTGAACACAGCTTAGAAGGATGGGTTGTCCTGGCTGCGTCCCTCCAAAGAGCAGAATAAATAATCGAAATATGGAGAGCTTCTGTTCAGCTCAATGTTGTGTTCAGCCACTCTTGGTTGACTGAAGAGCTGGAAATGCTGTTTCCAGTAATAGGTTGCCTGTTGTTCTTCTGCTCGAAAACAGGTTCAATGAAGCATTCGTTCTTTTACTGCTGTTTTCCTAACTGCTCAGCTTTCCTCCAGATCTGGGTGACAAAAGCAAAACTGCGTCCTGATGTGTTTGAATTTTTAAGTGAATTTGCTTGGGCGACATTCCCAACCTTTTCCTGGTACGTTTCCAATAATGTTCAGGCAACGAGAATTTTACTGGCAGGGGCAAAAAAAAACCATGAAAAGCAAATGTGCAGGTTTGGGTTTTTTTTATCACTATTGATACCTGCAGTGCTAAAATATCCTGACATGGTCTTAAAACAGACTGGAGAAGATTCTGATGAATAATGAATTGTGATTTCTTTTTATTTGCCTTCTGGTTCTCGTTGAACTCTTAAGGCTCTTGAGTTTTTCTTTATAATCATGGGACATAGAAATTGATTTTACCTGGGTCTGAAATGACGTGTCTTTGTAGCTGACTTCGCTGAAATGCAGATGTTGGTCCCTCAGCATTTCTTCAAATGTTGGTTTTGGTCCAGTTTGGACCAAAAAGGAATATTATTCTTTTTCTCCAAAACTTTGCTATGAAAAAGCAATTCTAGAAATAAATTTTAGCCAAGGGATGATGTTATATCCCTCAAACTCTGCTGCTACTCTGAAACCCTAATTTTTGTTAGCTTCATCTGTACTGGTAAAGGGCTTCTGAGAGTAATAGTCTGGTGGGAAAGGTATAGGCATGTCTTTAGTCCAATATCTTGCACAAAGCATTGTTAGTTTTGAGATCAGGCCAGGGTTTGAAATCCTCCAAGGATTTCCAGCCCATACCATTATGGGAACTGTTGCTTTATTCAGTTCGTTGTATCTGGCTGGTTCAGTTTATGCCTGTTGTTTCCCCTCTCCACCTTCTTGGTAACCCACATACAGGTACTGGAAAGCTGCTATTAGGTCCACCTAAGCCTAGCTCCCTTGGCCTCCTTATGGGGCAAAAGATGTCTGGGGCACCATTACTCTGGATTCCTTACGCTCTCCTCACCCATCTATGTCACAGGACTTCCCCAGCTTAAGAAGCTCAGCAAGGCCAAAATT
>JAVHNF010013152.1:0-10636 GCA_034783455.1 Micropsitta finschii
AGGTCCCTTCCAACCCAAACCGGTCTGGGATGCTCCATACCATACAATGTCATGCTCAGCAATAAAAGCTAAGAGAAAGGAGGGCATGGTGGGGCATTTGTTATTAAGGGGCTGGTCTTTCAAAGCAACTCCTAGACATAGCTGAGGTCCTACTTCCCACAGCACGGCTGCACATCACCTGCTGGTGGCAAGTAGGGAATAAAATTGTAATTGGTTTCCCCCCTGCTTTCCTCCTGCACACGGCCTTTGCTTTTTTTTTAACTAAACTGCCTTTACCTCAAGCCATGAGGGTTTCTTTCAGTGTCGCACGAGGTTGTGCTGCACACATCACGGTTTCGTGCAAGTTTTACTTGTTTGATTTTCCTAGCTTTGTGTTCTTTTGACATGAATACTTCACTTCCTTAAGTGTAGTATTAAGCATAGAAACCTGCCTTAAGAACCAAGAGTTTTATCAGTCTGGTTTGCTATCTCTGCTATTCTAAAGTGGAAGTTAAAGATTTAAGCAAGAACATCTTTTATTCCTTATTTTATTCACACCAGAGTTTATTTGCACAGGAGGAGCAAGGGTTAAATTATTTCTTATAACAAACAGATGAGAAACTCTAGACCATGACCCAGCAAAACTATGTGCATTTCCAGACCTACAGCTCCATTACCTTGACAAAACTGAGACATCACATCCACAGACTCAATTCTGCAACACAACGCACACAGAAGAGCGGTGCCTACTTTTAGGCAATTGGCTTTCACAGCTCAATCTATTAATCACAGATGAGGAAAAAAACTTCCTAGCCACAGCCCAAACAACTGAATTGCTAAGACTTCTGAACTTGAAGAGATCATAAAATGAAAGATACTTCCAATCTCACAGAGAGCATTCAATTCACTTCATTACTTCAAAGAAGAATATTACTTTCCTTATGATTCAGTGCACACTATAAATGTGACAGTGAACATTATCTTTAATTGACAGATAAGAATACATACTGGTAGGAGTGAAGTATCTCAGAGTAGCTCAGGTTCATGTTTTCCCTGAGAGAAAAATAAGTAAATCAATCAATCAGAACATAACCACTTTCTCCTGTTCTTTATTCTTCGCTGTAGATGATACACGAATAAAGCAAAGACTTCCTAACTTAACATTCCATGCATCTGTCATGCTGCAAATGGTGTCAGCTACAAACGATTCTTTAAACTGCACAAAGACCTCTGTGACAGAGAACACAGAAAGCCAAATTTAGTCATGATTCCCTAGGGAAGAATACGGTTCAGAGGCTGACAAACAATCCTGGGATGAGGGCCACAGAGCTTTTATATAAGTCTACTGAACTGATCAAAACAGTGGGACTTCTCTGCCTTCACTTCAGACTTCATTCCCACCAGCACCAACTGCAGCTGTACATACATATGAAGGAGAGAAGCAACACTACCATATGCCAGGCTTCCTTATTGTTACAGAAGTACTAAAACCAGAATATGCTGGTTTAAATCTCTAATTGTTACCAATGTATTGCCGATACTCATTTAAGGAATATGCCACCCTGTTGTAACCAAAGGATGTGAATATGACCATGTCCAGAATCTGCTTGCAGCCCTGTTGACACCAACTTTGTTACTACTTTTCATACTTTTGTGCATTGTGCCACAGTACTATGTCATTGTCCATGATATTTAATGTTCATTAGAAATTTGGATCTTGACAGGCTGAAGGCAGCTTTGACCTACCGTATTTAGCTTCCAGCCAAGGGGATGCAGAGCACACACAGCTCATTCATATTGTCCCACAAAACCTGATCAAGAGACTCTCTAAGTTCCTGGCTGACCCCAAGCACAGCTTCTGCTGTAATGACTCCAGTTAACACTACACAACAGGTTGGAAACAGAGCACAGGGACCTCGATTTTGAATTTTTAAAAGCACTATTCTCAAAAGAGAAAAGAATAGCTGTTGTTGAAGGGAGGGGATGGAGGAATGTGACCATTTCACTTGCTGAAGGGAATAAAAGGCCACAACACGTGAGACCCTCACAATGCTTTCATTCTTTTGACCACTTCCAGGACAGAGGTTCAGCCTTGGATACACTTCAGTCCAAACTCTTTACATTATCAAAGCGCCAGTTCCTTGCCCAGGCTTCTCTGCATTAACCTGATATCCCAACATTAAGTGCTGCTGATGTAGGCCTGTGTAGACCTACCATGACCACCACTTAAGCACAGGCCAATGCACATACTTTGTCATTGATAGCATGCAAAAGAAACCCTTCTAAACTTCAGTTTTGCTGGTAAGGGACTCTGTAGATGGTCTTTTACTGGTGTATAGTGTTTCTAAATACGAGCTTGTTGAAACAGAGCTGGCGCTCATGAAACAACTTCATCAAGAAATGAGGACAAGATGACTTAAAACTCATTGCCCTGATGAATATATGTGTGTAGGTAAAGCCCACCCTGTGTTAGCCAATATATGCTTGAAAAAAGGCAATTATTGAGTACATTTCTAATTTTACATATAAGAAAGTAGCTCTCAAGAGAGCCATCTGTCAGTATCTCACCTCCCACCAAGGGGGACAGAAAACAGGTAGTGACTTGTTTGATTTGATGAATCAGCAAGCAGGAATACTAACCACTCATGTAAGGTAGCAAAGCACAAGCAGCTGTCAGTGGTTTGGTATATTTTACATAATGTATGCTCACCCAGCAGCGTTTTCTAACGTCCTCCCTCTGTCCTCTGCAGTAATCTTAATCCCACAACACAGTTACTATTGGGGAAGTTTTACTTAGCCCTCAGTGCACAAAGCAGCACACACATTTGTGTATATTAGGGGCAACACAATGTTTATGTATGAGATTTACCTGGAATCAGGCAGCTCAGGGTTTCTTCTCAGACTGTCAATGTTTTTAGTGCCTGTTAGCTGGACTCACTAATGCTTGCCTACTCCACGAGTTCTCTGGGAAGACTTGGTTGCACTTTTAGATAAGAGACGTCAAAGAATTAATTCAGGGATCCCAGTTTCAGGATTTCAGGGTTCCCCGGCAGTTTCAGACTGGAGGAAAACCTTCACTGAAGAATTTCATGGCAAATTCATTGAGAGCTTTTCAATTCATCAGAACAGCACCCACTTCAAATGACTGATGCGAACTCACGACTCTTGTTTCCATGGATTTTTTCCCAATTTACTATGTCATTACTGGCTAATGCTTAATTTGCCAGTCAGGGACATCATATTATCATGAGAAAGGCAGCAGGTTAGAGTTGGCAGCAAGTGGGAGCATGAATGACTTGGTTTGGGAATGCTGTTAGATATTTAAGCTACGTTAAGACACTTTCCATTATAATAATTTCTCTCTTATACATTTAGCAACATGATTTTCTAACACAATACCTGAATAATAAAGGTAACTTGTATGAAACACTCCCTCCCACAACTGGCATGCAAGTTTGGCTTCTCCTTATACAAAGATCTATTACTGCCTGTTGCAGAACTTCAAGGCTTCCTTATACTGATTTTGACGACACTAGCATCTGAAGAGGGAATAATTTGGGGAGCAGGAGGGAAAAAGCCTACTAGAAGGAGACTTGGAAACATCTTTCCCCAGAATGTATTTGTTTGCAGCGAGTCCCTCCAGCTCAACCCGTTTTAAAAACAAGATAAATATTCTCTACAGTTATCCTCATAGAGGTATAAATTCCAGGAGTAGAAAAAGGGGATTTAAAAGCATCTTTAAGAGCTCCCCCATCACTATCTTCACTATCAGTACCAAAGGCCATATTCAGAAACATCACTGAAACTAGTAACTTCACATGACCTATTTCTTAACATCCAATTCAAGCACCTATTTGCAAGCTTTGTGTCTTTAACTTCCCATAATGTTAACCAGTCAAGAGCTTTGCCTTCCCCAGTCAGCCACCCAGCCCTACTTGCTTCAGCACACCAGTGGCTTGGCATTCCTCATTCCCATCACACCAGGAAGGCTTACAGTTCCTCCTTTCTTCCTATCCTCCCTCTTTTTGCCTGTTCTCCACTGTGCTAGGAGCCCTGTGAAGTGCTGCCCTCTTCTGAGTCTCGTCTGCTCCTTCAGCCTGCACATCCTTATGCGCATCCTTTTTGCTTGGGAAAGAAGTCACTCAGGTACGAAAACACTTGCTCTATGAGGAAGTTTTTCTCAGCCACTTAGCCCCATCTCTCCCCTCTTGTTTGTTTCTTCAGTAAAGGTTTCCAGCCTTTGAACTGCACCCGCTCAGCTGCTTTGGTTAGGAAGGAAAGGAGCATGACAGGAACGTACCCCAGATTTTATTTCATGGATCAGAGATCCCTAGCATCCACACTTCATGTTTTCATTAGCCTTCTGCTCACTGGTCAAAGTAAGTAGCATTTCTCTGCCAGCATGTAACATCTAGTTATATGCTTTCTCCAGACCACATGCTCTCAGCAGAAAGTACCATTATCCATAATTCAGCAGCCACCAGCTCTGACCATTGCTACCTAAGCACTACCAATTTTCTTTCCCTGATAAATCAATCCTTCATTGTAGGATGCTCCAAGACTAACTCTCTTTCATAGAATCCCAGACTGGTTTGGGTTGGAAGGAACCTTAAAGCTCACCCAGTTCCAGCCCCATGCCACAGGCAGGGACACCTTCCACTACAGCAGGTTGCTCAAAACCCCTTCCAAAGCTCCATGGCAGGGGATTGGCACTAGATTCTATGATCCTCAGCCTGATTAAGAACTTGTCACACATTCACCACCTGGGGTTTTCCAGAAGCCTGCAGTCTGACATTCTCTGCACTGCCTTAACTGATGCCCAGGTTTTCCAAGCTGTGAACTCCCCCGGGATATCTCAATTTGGGTAGTCTGAAGTTCATGTTTTTCCTGTTTCCTGACAGCCCAGAATGACACAAAAAGGCAGCTTTACTGGAAACAGATTGCTCTCTTCATTACCAGTTAAAAAAAAAGCCTGCTATTTCTGCAGCATATACAGTCACACAAGCTACAAAACAGTATCAAGGTAAACTGGAAATTAACAGGTCATAGGGTATGATTACAAATGACCCAGCCCTGAGAGAAATCAACTAACACTACAAAAACCTCAGAAGGCACAGTAAATTCTTGCCTAAACAAGATTATTCTCCATCTTACCGTAAAGGTTAGGTGGAAAGACCATGCAAAACCAAACAGGACTGTGGAGAATCCAGATTTCTTCCCCCCTTCCCATCTTTCCTTCCCTGTGAATACCCTGGGATGGATTCTTCTCTACATAGGCCACTGATAATGCACTGTGCTTCAGCTATTGTAAAGCAATTGAGTATTTGGGTGAAAATACCAAAGAATTGATTCAGCCTGAGCTGGTTTGATTGAACTATGATGTTAACAATATCCTAGTTTTAGGTATTAAATAAAATCATGAGACAGGTTCCAGAATTAAGAGCTTCTTTAAACATAAATAGAACCAAGAGGGGGAGAGTCTTCACTTTTCTTCCAATATTTTAAGAGCTTTGGATTACTTAATAGCTTAGCTTATTATAGACAAATGAAGTATAAGAGCTGGAAAATATTCTTCCCCATTTAAACGAAACCCAGGAAGGAAAGACAAAAGACATTTGTATTTCAAATAAGATATGAGGGTCAGCAACATCTGACTGATGAAAAGAGACCTGCTAAACAGCTGGACAAATAACCTAATGACTGAGGGGAGAAGAGGTAAGATAAAGACTGGTTTTGTGCTAAGTCAGTAAGAAAACAAAAAGATCCCATAAACATTTACATATGGGACCCATACTGTGACTGATTTATTCCATTCATCAGCATGCAATTATCAAGCCAGATTTTACCTGGTGGAGAAGAACACATTGCAGTAAACTATGTCCACCCATATTTGAGCATCATGTAACTAACTACATCTCCTTTGGATGTATAGAGTTTAGTACTCGACCATCTCATTGTCATTGTTGCCTTGGATACAAGAACTGCTCTAAATCAGTTTAATAATTAAGGATTTTATCTTGGAAGATTCTGTGCATTCTGGCTTCCATCCAGCAAAGCACTTACCTACCTGCATACCTTTAATCACTCAAATGGTTTCAATAAAGTGCAACAATTTACTGCTTTAAAGTTCAATTACATGCTTTAATCTTGCTGGATTACAGCCAGAGCACTGAACACCTTGCAAACCCCAAGCAAGAATGGCCATTATGGAAGGAAGTAGCATAAATGTGGTACATTGTGCTGCTAAGCTGTTGTAACACATAAAGGTGCATAAAGTGTTTACTTCTTTATTGACTGAAGATTCTTATCTGGTAAGAAGTTTATCACATGGTTTTTATTTAATGCATAAAATCAAAGTTATTTCAGGGCCCAACAGCACACGACATGTAAACAATCTAACCTAAGCATGTATCCAATTGCCTCTTGACCCACAAAGTGCAAGGCATTAGCAGCAGCAGACACTGGGTGGGTTCTGCAGAAGGACTCTGTGGTCTTCAGCTTCACAGTGTGTTAGGGACTGCAGAGTTTACTGACCAAGTCTGTTAATTCAAAGATCAAACTCAAACTGACTGCAGGTTTTGATGTGAAGCAGGACCTCTCTCCCATCCCCTTGTCTTCAGGTTGTTTGACTCCATCCCTTACAGTGGGAGCTGAACACAATACACGCAAACAAGCCATTGTTATCAACTCAGAAGTCCCCAAGGTCAAGTTTACGTATGGGGCTTTTTTTGCTAAACAGAATTAAAGTATAACCTTGGCAATGAGGAAAGAAGGAAAAACAAGTCAAATCACCACAGGAGAGACTATTACTGGAAGCTCTTACACCTCTCTAAAGAGCAAGGGATTAGGTTCCCCAGTGTTCACACTACCCCTTTCCTTAAATCCAAGGCTGGCATCCCCTTCCCAGCAGAAGGGCCTCACTCTGCACAGGGCCATCTACAGGTACAAAACGTAGTGAGTAACCAGCTGGAAAAGTTTGGAGCAGTGCTGGGATTGAAACTCGGGTGCCAACTGCTGAGTTTTCCAGAAGGAACACTGTCTATCCTCCCTACACAAGCAACAGGCCTGGCTTCCCACAAAGACTGGAATACTAGGGTACAAAGATGGGGTGTCAAGAGCCCTGGGTTTTCTCTCCAGTTGGGCTGGACACAGGCTGAGCACAAATCCACTGGAAGAAGGAATTAGGGTTTTGTCACATTCGCAAAAAATGTCCCCATTCCGCACTGCGTGCTCTTGGGAAAATGAAGAAGGTTGGCCAGGGCCTTGAGTAATCTGGTCTAGTGTGAAGCATCCCTGCCCGTAGCATGGGGTTGGAACTAGATGAGCTTAAGGTCCTTTCAAACCCAAACCATTCTGTGATTCTATATCCACTGCCCAACCTCAAGCCCCTCCTTTTCCCCACTCCTTTAAATCACTGCTGAATTGGCCAGACACACTTTCTGGGTCCTGTTCTCTACCTTGAACCCTGTGATTGACTTTCTGAAAGTGTTACTGTTCTTTGTGAGAGCATTTCAGATGAATAGACACAAGTAAAAGGGCTCTGTGACTTTCAACAGATCAAAAATTCAAGCAGACTGGAGAGTCTACTCTGATACACAGCCCTTACCTGTGCAACAGGGATAACGCTTTTCTGGTGGGGAGGAATGCTGAGTGTTTGGAATATGATCCTAGATTCCAGCAAGTAAGATAAGCAAGTTGAGAAAAGGTATTTATAGAGAAAGCAATAACCTCGTTTCCTTTCCCTCTTAATCTTCACCAAATCGAGTTTCAGAGTCCTCTTACGCTGTCCTTGCGTTTCTTATACTTTAACCCCAATGTTCTCTGCAGAACACAGAACACTCTGACACATGGGGAAAAAACAAGAACATGTAAAGATATGAAGTATTCCAACTTCCCTTTCACCATCTTTCCTTCCAACTACATAAAGCCAGAAGAATAGCATCTATAGACCAATTAAACTTTATAGGTTGAAGCTGCTCGCAAGGGAGTAGTCATAGTCTCAGCAAACAAATCCCTTCCAACACTCCCGAGGACCATTAACAAAAGGTCACTGAAGTTGCGCCATTCTCTTCAGCTGCTTAATTGCAGCACACCAAAACACCACTTTTATAAGCAAGAAGCACACTCTCCATCCCCCCAAACCAGCCAAACCATCCATGTGCCCTGCTTTGTATTAAGCAGACACAAATCTCTGCCGAGCATCAGGAGTCTACCAAAAGGCTTTATGTCCATAAATATTTCTTATAAGATACATAACAACGGAAGGGGGTGGAGGAGGAGGAGATCAGACATTGACAAGTCTGCATGGAGAAACTGCAGTTTCTATCCCTTTCTGTTCTTAGCTTCCTGCTTCTCAGTGCTGAGGAATCTGCTTTAACCTTTTCATTGCTTCTTCATTTTGCACTATATCAAGAGAGAAATGGAACAGCTACTAGTAAGTAGTGCACTATTAGAGAGTAGTACTGCTCAGAGCACCAGCTGTCCTGCAAACACTTACCAGACTTTCCTCATTAATGACTAATATATTCAGGTAGTAGCAAATGACAACAGTTTTGCCTTTTGCCAACAATATGGATCTTTAATACAGCAGAAAGTCTTGCCTGTTTGTGAGCACTGATAGGAAGAAAAACAGTCGAACAGCTGGTCCTGGGGGAAAGAATTCATGATTTAATTACCTTGGTGTATGAATTCGATTACCGTTATTTTCAAAAAGAGGGGCTAAGAACAGTGCATAAATGGAGGTGGCAGAGGAAAAAGAGTAAAATGGGAGTTTAAACCTTTCATATGATAGCTTCCTTTTGAAATCACATGCATCCAAAGCAAGCCGATCAGAGATCTCAACCTGGCCTGCAAGCTGCTTCTAAACAAAAGCCTTGCTGTGAGGGTTCATGCACTGGGTCAAGGAAGGAATTAAGTAATTGACTTGAGTTTTCTTTAAAAGACTAAGCACCACCATACCCACAAGACCTAACACACCATAAACCAGCAACATTCTGGAAAAGACATTCTGACTGCTGAAATGGGATGAGAGAGAGCCTCAAGAAAAAACAGCATCAGTAGAATAAAGCAGCATGTATTCAAGCAGAAGAGAATTTAAGAGACTATGTTCCATTCAATAGAAGTCTGGGTCTGTCATTCTTGTGCATTTCAGACAGAAAACTTGTGTGAGGCTGTGTTCCTCCCAACTCATCTTTTCCTAAAGCAGAAAAAGCTGAAGTTGGTACCACCGCAAGGAACAGCCTCTACTCATACAAGTGGAGAAGACATGCAAAGTTTGGCCCTTTTTCCTCTGCCATGGTCTTTCTTGGTAACTAAGTATCTCTACTCTCCATGAAACCAAAACACGGTTTAAGTTTCAGTACAGTGTGTTTAAATAAACAAGTTGTCCCCGACGCAAAGATGTCCCTGCATGACTATACTATTGTGAGACTAGGAAATATTCCCTTCTTGGTAGTACAGTGTAAACCCAAAGTAACTGTAAAGGAACCACATCACTGTACAGCCCACATTTATCTCAGTATTGCCAAGGAGACCTGAGACCTCTTGATTATTTCCATCTCTTGTCACATTTATAACAACTGACAGAACCAGCTTGTTCGAGACAAGTCAGTCACTGGGGAGGGAGGAGTAACAACCAAAAATGTGTCAAACATGTTTCTGTTACAAAGACACCTGAATATCTCATTATTGCTGTGTGATCATTTTGTGATTTTGTGCCTCCTTGTCTCAAATAGAGCATGATGCTGTCCATAGCGCTTCATTAATCCTCAGGTCCTCAGGAAGGCTGATCTATTTGGTTATTACATATCAGATCTTCCCCTGTAGCCTCCAAACCAAAATCAAGAACAGTTCTATAATCTTTATTTATACATGCAGAGTGAACAAAAGTATTCTACAAGGGAGCAACTTCACTTCATACTCTACAGTGGTGCTTAAGGTGATTACTGTAGCTTAAAATGACTGAAGCATTCAACTCCTTCGACTCCAAACAAAGGCTACTCTGAGTGCTATTTTAATCCCTATTCAGATCTCTTCCTCCTCCACAAAACCCAAGTCAAATAACCCCTTTTAGCATGCAAGCACTCACATGTCATTTCAGCCCAGAAATTAAGGACTTTGGAAGTGGAAGGAAAAGTTAAAAATAGGAAAAAGTAAAAGGCTGAAGGGCTCAACCTCTATCTTCACTTTTTCACTAGATTTCAAGTGCAACTATGACCAGAGACCACCACAATTCAACCAGCTGACCTGAGAAATGAGAGCATGAAGAAAAACATGCATTCTTCAAGACAACACGGCTACTCCCAGTGCTATGACCTGACATTTCCTCACAGTGGCTTTTGCACAGGCAAAACCAGCCCATAGCTTTGTAACAGCATAGGTTCAATATCACTCCAGAACACTATGATGCCATAGCACTGGGATTTGCACAGAGCAGCATATAAGAGACTGATGTCTTTGATGTTAGCTCCAACTTCATATTTAGATCAAGTTGGTCATGGACTTGCCCAGGTGAGTTTTGGATCCCTGCAGGGATGGACATAACACTTCTGCAGGCTCTGCTTCTGGTGTTTGACCTCCCTTGCAGTGAAAGGATTTCTTACAATCTAATTGGGATTTTACATGTGGCAGCTTCTGTCCACTGCCTCCCACCCTATCA
>JAVHNF010013161.1:16025-30189 GCA_034783455.1 Micropsitta finschii
ACCACTGCTTGCACCACTGATGACAGAAGAGGAGTAATGAGCTGTGTTCAGTGGGAGAAAGGCTCAGCATAGCACTGCTTTCTCTGTACAGCATGTGCACATCCACCCATCTGGTTATTTCACCTTCAGGGCATGAAAGGGAAGCAATTTTTTTTCACCTAATAGAAATTTGCTCTGGTGTGGAGACAGCAGAGTAAAAACTGCCTCGTGTGCAGGTAAGTGGGGGAGGAACTGAAGGGGGAAGCTCTAGGGTTGCAGGGAGGTGCTCAGGGCACATTTAGACCTGATAGGAAAAGAAAATACAAGGTTCAGTTGTGATGGGTCTTTCCCAAGTTGCTCCTGAGGGAATGGCAGCAACCCTGGAAGGGAGGAAGGTCACCAGGTATGGTTCATGCGTCCACTGCCTGCCGAGACTGGTGATGCCCCACCAAGCAGCTGGAGCAATGCTGAGCTGGAGCCATGCTAACCGAGTGGCACGTGCTGGGTGCTGCTGGGCTCAGAGCCTGCCATAGCCTCAGCTCAAGCCCCAGCACGTCAGCAGCAGAGAGGAGCAGGCCAGAACTTGTCTCTGCTTCCCCCTTCCCTACACAGTTACACCCCCCCCAGCAACAAATGGAGCCTGCTGCTGCCACTGCTGCTGCTGCTTTTGAGGGGATTTAGTCTTCCCTAAGTAAACATGGAGGCAGTTGATACACACCTTATAATTACATTGCTCCACTCTGCAATTATTACATTTTCCAAGCTACAGCTGCTTCCTACTCATTATCAGGTTAAGAAACTTCTCCTGATAGTAACATGGCACTAACCCTGTAATTACCGGGCAGACCACCCAGCCACTGCTGCTGAGAGGGGCTTCGCTGAGCAAGGAGCAAGCTGTGCCTGGGCTTGGAGGTGGCTTTCTGTGGTGCAGAGTCACTTTTCCATCACACGCACAGCCACCCTTCCCCTTCCTTTATGTTTTTATTTAATGACATGACAGGAGCATCCTCACAAATATGCCGCTATGGAGGAGATGAGCCAAGAGCTTATAGCAAGGGGGATCTGCTGAGCCCTGCTTTTCGATGGGCACAGACACCAGTGCTCCCTGGGCACCTCACTCACAGCTGCAGCAAACCATTTGTCTGATGATTTTGTGTTTCCCATTTGTAAGTGGGGATTTCTTTAAATGGAATTCTTTGATGTTGGAAAGGCCCATGTCCTGCAGCCCTGCACTGAGCTGGCCAACAGTGGCCAGGTCAGATGCTTCTGGTTATGTCTCCATCAGGACAATGGATTGTTTCTGAAAGATGAGGGCATCACCTAAAGCAACACAGAGGGATGTCAGGAGGACTGTGATGGTGCCCATCCATTGGTCCCACAGTGCCAGCCCCTGTTTGCAGCCCGGGGATACAGCACACATGCAGACAGCAGCGTTTCCATTACTGTCCTTGCAGACAATGGAGCTGCTGCAGCAGCTCAAGGCTTATGGTTGGTTGTCCGCTACTTATGGGGTATATCCAGAGAGGACAAGAGCCACAGATGGGCCTGAGACACAGATCAAGCAATTTTAACCCTGATCCTCGTGAGTCTTCTCACACAGGTCACTTTCAATTTGGTTGGGACCTCTTTATGAGAAAAGGACACTTCTCAGCCACAGAAGTTCAGAGTACCCATTACAGAGGCTGTGATTTCATGACACTCCAAGGTCTCAGCAACATAGTGTACTTAGCTGCTACTGCTGAATTAAACCTATGGTATAACTTGACACCTTTAATTACAGGAAGCAGAGCTGGACTCCAGATACAGCAGCATATCTGGAGTAGGATCGTATCAGTGCAATCAAATCTGCCCAGAGAGCATCCACAGGACGGCCAGGCTGGGTGTGTGTTTAGCAAGGTTGACGCCAAGCTTGAGCTGCTGCACACATTTAGCTGCCTCTTGCTGCTGCTTTCTTTTGGCTTGGAAAATAAATCTGGGAACAGTTCTACCTGCTGGAGCAGTTTGCGGAAAGAGGGATGGAGCAAACATATTTAACCTCATACTGTGCTCGCCGGGAGCAGCAGAATCTGCCTCTGCGAGCAAGGCTTTGCAAACCAAAGGGACTCTTCCCAGGCAGGAGAAGCAGGGGGTCCAAGCTCCCCACACTTGCCTTGGCTGGGCTTCACACCTTGTGTCGGCACAGCACAGAGCTTACACGGCAGGACAGTGAGCCAGACACAAAGCAACGCCTTGCAAACCCAGCACCGATATACTTGACCATTGCATTCAGTACAGCAAACCTTGGGAGTCCCCTATCCAGGCCATGGCCATGGAGGACTTTAGGGGGTGATGGTGTCAGCACTTGCTCCAGAAGCTGCCCCTCTAATAGGATGTTTCCCATGTTATCCCGACAGCTCTGGTTTCCAGGCAGTTTATCACCCACCTAAAAATCGATGACAAGCCAGAGTGAACCCCTGACCTGGAAGTATAAATTGCCCCTAATTATCACAGTGGCTCGTCATGCATTGGGTGCTTTGACCGGGGCCCCGAGCTGGGAGCAGTCCTGCCCTCTGACCCTACTGCATTGCTCTTGGTTTATGGGCTTTTCTCCCCATTCCAGCCTGTGATTCTCTTTTCTAGGGGATCCACAGCCACTCCTAGGTCCTTCCCGCTCCCTCTGAGCTCCCCAGGGCAGCTGGGGCTGCTGAGGATGGTGCCAGTGACTCTGCTCATCTCTGTTGGGCAGAGCACAGGGATGGAGGGGGGGATACCATTAAAGTACCACCTCCCTCCTCCCAGGTTTCATTCCCAGTCCTCAGAAACACTGCTCATTTTCTTTGTCTTCAGCCAGTCCATCTTTAAAATGAGGGTAAAGGATACCCCTAGGAGGCATGTTTAATTAAAGTTTACAAGATGCTTGAGAAGGGTCAGGGAAATAAAAGAGGGACCACGATGGCATAGAAGGAGTGATGGGTGCCCCGGGGAACCAAGGCTGGTTCCCGGGGGAGACCCAGGGGAATGCAGTGGTTTCTCCCTGTCTCCTTCCCAAGCCCTTGGCATTTGTTTAGCTCCAGGCTCTATCCAAGGTAAACGAGGCTCTCCGACACTGCCACCTCTTCCCACTCCAGTTGCCAGGGGCTGCTGAGTGCCCTGGCAGTTGAGCAACCCTTGAAAAGCTCCTTTCACTGTAATTAGACATGTAAAAATGAAAAACTGAAGGAAAAGAATTTATGCATCTTCTAATAGCCCTCAAGTGTCCATCCAGCCACAGCCTTTTTTTTTTCCCTGGGCTTTTATTTGGAGAGTTGCTATAATTTATGTCATGCAATTAGGTTTTTGTCTGCAGGCTCTGGGAGGAGTGTGAGTGCGAAGCAGCGGAAGGAGCCCTGAGAATGAGAATAGACAGAGAAGGGGCAGCAGCTCCAGCATGTGTGCCTCCACTCATCCCCAGCCAGCAGCTGTCCTGCAGGGCAGTGGAGCCAGGTTTTGTCCCAGCCCAGGACTGACCAGCTCACTGGGCAGCAAAAAGGGTCTGATGCAGCTCAAAAGAGTGGACCAGAGGAAGGATAAAACAGGGTGGTGGTGGGGGGGAAACCCCACTGGAGCCTAGCAATGATGGGAATCATACCCATTCCTCTGGAAAACTGGGTGGGAAGGGTGGTACTGGGTATCGGTGGGGTTAAAGCCGCATCCTCCTGTAGTTGCTAAGTAGCAGTGTCCTGTCCTTACTGATCTACCAGAGGAGATCATGGGGTGGGAACCTCCTCCCCACTCAGCTGGGATGAGCATCTCCCCATGTGCAGGAGCAAGAAGCGGGACTTGCCTGGGAAGGAACTGGTGAGAACATCTCAGGGCACAGGGGCTGAGCTCCTGCTGGTGAAGGCTGTCATAAATGCCTGTCATGCAAGGGGATGTTCTCCTCCTCATTCCTCCTGACAGGCTGCTCCAAACACAACAAGGCTGTGTTTTTCAGAGCACCAGCCTGCAGGCAGCAGGATAAACCCAGCAGATAGAGCCAAACACAGAGCAGAACATGCTTCCTGTGACTATTTGCTTAAAGCCATGTGAAATTTGGATTGAGCAAAACCCACGACCCACTGACTTTTTCTTCATGCAGCAAAATCCTTGAACTTAAATCTTCAAAACAGGGTTTTTAGCTCAAGGTCCACTTTATGCCCATTTCATTGCCCAAGGCTGACCACATCCCGCTTCTCTTGCCCCTCACTGCCTGACATCTGCAGTGAACCCCTGCGGCTGCAGAGAGCTACATACAGATAGCAGCCACAGCCTCCTGGCTGCCGGGGGCTGCCTGCTGGGGAGGCCAGAGGAGACTTAACAAGCAGAGGTGGAAAAAACCTCAGAAGAACTCCGAAACCACGCTGCCAAAACATGCACATTCAGCAAATGCTGTATCTGGGGTATCAGCAAAAGTAATCACAGTCCAGATTGTGCCCGGCAAGGCAGATCCCAGGGTGCAGGAGGCCCCTTATCTCCCCTAGACCTGCTGAGTGACTGAACAAACATGGGCCCTGGCTCTCCCCCAGAGAAGCAAGTTCCTTGCCAGAGCCCCTCTGCATACACAGGGTTTTCTGCTCTGGAGCCGGGTCTGAGCCCCCATTCCTGGTGCGGTGCAGTGCAGCCAGCTGTGCCTAGCCCCGGCAGCGCCAGCAGATGTGAAAGCCAGATGATGCTCTCAGCTCCTGTCTTTCTCATCTTGCCGCCAGAGGAAAAGCATCACCTAATCCGACACGCAGATGGTACGGGTGGATTTCCCCCATGCTCGGCCTGGCACCTCCCGTGCTCTCCCCCTTGTCACCGGCACCTCAGAGGCAGGAGGGGCTGCACTGGAGATGCAGGATGGTGTGAGGGGGTCACAGTGCTAACCGTGCATTCCAAGATCTCTCCTGACAACAAGGACACACGAGATAAATGCAGCTCCTGTGCAGAACTGCGGTGCTTTGCACCTCCCAGGGGTCCAATCCTGGGGAGGAAAACATTTTAGTAAAATAGAAATTGGGTCATATCCCCTTGACTGTCTGAGTAAATGGGACAGTGTGTACATTTTATTTACCTTCCTACAGGGCAAATGTAGAGAGCATGTAATAAATCATTTCTGCAGCTGCTGGGCAAGCCTCCTGCTGCAAACCCAGCAAAATTCATGCATACTAAACCTGCCCTAATTACAGCTCCCTCTCCTCTTTCACTCCTCCCAGCTCCTCCTTACACATCCACTTCCTCACTTGTCATTCTTTCTGTCTTGCTCCTCCTTTTCCTCATCTGTTCCTTCCTTCCCTCCTTCCCCTTTGCTGTTTAGAGGCGCTCCCTTGCCACCACCAGCTCCTGCCCTCAGGAGCAAGGGCTTCATCTCCAGCTTGGCCAAGTCCAGTGGGTGTAAGGGGTTGCCATCATCTGAGGTTTGGAAACCTGAGCCCCTTTGGGATTGCACAAACTAGCTGACATATCCAAAACCTTCTTTTAGGCTGTTCGACCTGAGATTTCCTCTTCCTTAAGGCGGAGCTGAGGAATCTCCCTGTTGCTCTGGGACAGCAGCAGGATGAGGAAGGAGCTTCTAAGGAGGTGACATCCCATGGGTGCTGATAGGGGTCTGGGCAGAACCAGATATTGTTCAGACCTGAGGTTTCTCACAGCACTTCAGAAATTAAAGCAAACAAGCTGTGTCTGTGTCGACGGGACAAATGACAATAGTCTTAAATTGCAGCAAAAAGGATCCAGATTGGTGTTTACAAAAGCCTTTCTAAGGATAGCAAATCGCTGGAGCAGACTGCCTGGGGCAGAGCCAGACTCCCCAGCGCTGGGATCTTATGGGAGTGTCAGACAAATAGCTGTTGGGAATCAACTAGGGGGAGCTGGTCCTGCCTGGGGACAGGATGGAGGGACCCTTGCATACACCAGGACACAGCCTGGAGTCCATCCTGACGGGGGAGGCTGGTGAAACAGTCTGAGGCTGTTTCCCAAAACCAGCTCCCTGAGCAAAGGCGAGCTAGAAGCAGAGACAAGTACAGGAGCATGGTGGGCAGGAGCCGGAGGTGAGCCGGACGGCGGTCCCCAAGGGTAGAGGGGCCATACCACAGCACACTGTCAAGCTCTCAGGACACCTCGGCCCTGGCTCCAGGAGGGTTTCCAGCCTTTGGTTCTGGGACACATCCTGGAGCACCCAGGTCATGGCAGCAGAGCAGGTCCGAGGCAGTGGCACCAAGCCAGGGATGCAGTGAGCATCAGTTGATGCTTCCTCCAATGGAAATGCAACTACAGACTTGCCGTGCCCTCACTCCCTCAAAGCAGAAGGGAGCAGCACATCTCCCAGGGGAGTGAGGTAAACTACCTTCACCCCACAGGCAGCAGGAGAAAGGGGGATGTGGACTTCCCCATTTCTGTGCCATCAGAGCTGTGGCTCTCAGCTGTTGGGGTGGGGAACAGCCGTGCAACACGTGTTGGGTCTGCTTCTCTAGCTGTGGGGACCTTGAGGTCCTTAAAATAATCCCAAAGAAATAAACAAACAAACAAAAGCATTAATGCCAAGAGCAAATACAGAACAGGCCTCTTCCAGTCATTTTCTCCAGCAGAGTCTATTCAAAGACCGGAGAGAGGATGACACACTGGGCCAAGCTAAACACCCCTGCAACACATTGCAAACAATAGCTTCACAGAGCATGAAGCCAGAGGGAATCATTGTGGTCATTTACTCTGATTTTCTGCAGAACATATGCCATGGCACTTCCCAGAATTCATTGTTTAAACTAGGCAAGGCTTGCTGAAAACTATTCACTCTTGACTTCAACTTTTCCAGGGAGTATGGATGCACAGAACAGCACCAGGCAAGAGGGGGGAGTTTCTTCCTTTAACCAGTTTGAGGACTGTGTAACTGGAGTGAAAACACCATTGACTGCAAACAGCAGTTCCAGGGAGATGGAAACTATTTGCAAATTTGGGCTAAGACCAGACTTACCTGAGCCGGACATTTTGAGCACAAAGTGCTTGGACTTCTCCTCCTGAGATTATTTCTTTGGAAAGAGAAGGGCAAAGGAAAAATACCACCAACCTAAACCAAAAAATAAATAATCTGAGTTTGGGGGTGCCCCATCCCTACACTTTGCTTGAAGATTTGCCAAGCTACCTTGCTTTTAGTCTAGGGTGAGGGAAGGGCATTTGACTCATTAGAAATACTTGCTTTCACTCCCCATCTCTCTTCAGCTGCAATGCCAGCTAATTCTTTTTGTTGCACTCTTCATTTCAACACCCGGTTTTCTAATCCTCTTCCTTGATAGTCATCTCTGGTCAACAAATACAGCAATGCTGGAGAAGGATGCTGTATCTGAAAGAAGCATTCTCTGCCATGGAGATCAAGACACTGTTTGCCCACAGTTACATGAACCCGACTTTACACTCAGTCCCAGCCCATGGCTTCATCGAAACTAAGACCCAGCCAAAATATTCCCTCAGCCAAAGGGATAAAGGAATTTTTCCTCCACCTCAGGAATCTGGACGTTGCTCTGCAGCACAGAGTTTCTCCACAGCTGAACAAGACCTGGCATGGCCAGCCAGCAGAGCTGATACCTCCAAAGCACTTGCATGAGGGCTTTGAGCAGAGGGGAAGCTGTGTGCCGCAGGCTGCAGCCCTACACAAGCCAGGAGACGCATGCAAGAGTTTCTGGGTTGTGTTCTGGATCTCTGCATCCTCTGAGCAGCGATCCTATGAGCAACGCGCTCATCACCCATTTCTGCACAGCAGGATCAGAAATGGAAAAGAAGCCAATTTCCGTTCCAGTGTGCCTGGCAACATGAAAACTAAGGAAAACCAGAGAAGGACTAAAATAAAGGACACAGGGCAGCTTCAACAAATGAAAGGGCAAAGACTGGGCAAGGGGAGGGAGGCTGGGGAACAAGGAGCTTATAAGCCATTGCCAAACCACTGCAAACCCAGTGACAAGATTATACTTGGAGGAGGCTTCTGGAAAAACCAGATGAAGGAGGGAGGCAAATCTGGCCAGGGATTAATGAGCACTGAAATCCACTTCCACTGACAGTGCCCAGTGGCTGCTGGAGATGACAGCTGTGCCTGACTCAATGCACTTGGAGAGGTGTAGCTACTAATCCAGTGGCATGGAGGCCCGGAGCGAGGCAGACAGACAGACGGACGTCATCCAAACCACAGGACACTCCCCAAGCCCTTTCCCACCGCAGCTCAGGAACCTGCTGGACCTCCTGCCCCAGGGCTTGGCTGACCCTGAGCCCAGCAGGAAGGGGAATGGGGTGGTTTAAGACTGGGGATAAGAATCTCACTTAGCAGGAATAGCAATGGGCATAACATGTAACTTCATCTGAAAGAGGCCCAGAGTGCGCGTACATCTGTGGATGGACAAGGCAAATAGTGTGGTCGAGGTGAGGTGCAGGAACCTCTTCTTAAGGCTGGGGATGAAGCCTGTGTCATTGAGTACCATGGAGCCCTCAGAGGAAAGAGGACAGTGGTGGGATGAGATGTTCTGGTTTTCCCCTGAAGCAGCAGCTCTGGTGGGTTTGGGGACATGTGTGTGAATGTCTCTTCCCATCACTCCCACACCCCATGAGCCACCACAGCCTGGCCGCAGGAGGGTCCCAGGAGCCAGCAAGGACCAGCGCCTGCAAAGGAGGCAAAGAGGAACCACAGGCAGGCGTTGGTGGAAGTTGGTTTTCAGCCAGAAGCCAAGGAAGATCCTGCACGTGCCGGAGCACATTCTCAGCCAGGTGAATCTCAGGCTCAGGAAGGACCCAGCTGCTGCAGCTGCCCTGGGGAGGCTGAACTGAGGAGCTCATGGAAACAGCCTCTGAAGACAGACAAGTTTTGAAAGATGCAAAGATGAGGCCCAGCAGTAATTCCTCAGCGATGACATTCTTGCAGCAGGAAAATCTCTTATTAAGGGAAAACCACTAAACAGAAGCATTGGTTTCAGAGAAATAACCATCCGAAGCCCACCACAGACAGGGAAGCCAAAGGCCTTCCCTGCAAGCCCTGGGCTGCTTCCAAGGGCCTGATGGGTGTCAGATGCCCATCCAGTTTGCAAACACACCCGGCTCTGATTTTTAAAGACAGCAGTTCCTGAATCTTGGGTAAGAAACGTCAACATCAGAGCTGCCTTCCTCACCCTGATGAAAGGGAAAAGGATCTATTACTATTTTTTCAGTAAATGTTTTTGCTGGCTACAGGACCCACTGGCTCTTCAAAGGCAAGTGAAAATTTGGTTCCATCCAGCTGTTCCCATGCACTGGGAGCAGGAGTGAGGTGGGAAACCAGGGCTGGCCAGGCTGCAATGGAACAGAAGGCCAAGCTGGGGAGCAGAACCCATCAATCACCACTGAGGACCTTCCCTGCCTCCAGGTCTCCCTTCTCGCCAAGCCTGTGGCCACAGACCAAGGCTCTCAGAGCAGAGAGTCAGCAGGAGAGGGGAGTGGTCATGGCCCCTGCCTGGGCAAGGGGGTCAGGCTGAAATCACCCCCTGCCATGGTGAAGGCAGTGCCAGCTTTCAGGGAGGCTCGTTATGGATAGCCTGCTCCAGCCACACGGATGTGTGGATGCTGCCCTTTCAAATCACGCTGGGGAGCAAATACCATTCATGAAAACTACTAAACTCCTTCTTACTACCATTTTTCCCTTGCTGGATGATCCTTTTAACCAACATTGCTCACCTCCAGCTTCATGCATGTGTGTCAATCCCATCACAGAAAACTCATCTTTGGAAGTGTGGTCGTGACAAAATATTTCTGACAAGCAGTCCTGACACACACAAAGAGACCCTACGGACCCATTTTTAAGATCCTTACTTCTATCACAACAACTCTTTTGGAAACCAGTTTGTTTCCCCTATTTCACAGATGGAATAGCAAAGATAGAGAAAGGTAAGCTTGGTCCAAGTGAGCCAGCAACTGCCAGAGAAAAGCAATGCTATTATCCCTGACAAGCCCTGAACTGGGGTTCTATGCACCCAGCTGTGCAGAGCAGCAAGTTCTCTGCTCACCCATCTTCCCAGTCATTCACCTGGAGGTGAAGGGAAATCATTTGTCCAAGGAAGCCAAGGGCTTGTTTGCCAGGGATGCCATAGGAAGCCAATGGCAGAGCTAAGGTTTGAGTCAAGATTCCATGATCCTTGACTGCAAGAGCATCCTCAATGCATCTCACACACCTGAATTTTCATGGGAAATCAGTGTTAAGAGCTCAGCCAGGGAGCACGATGAAGGTCTACCCAGATGTTTTGCATCCTGGCCTGAACATCCACACGAGGCTGTTGTGACAGAGCATGATGAAGACAATTAAATGAAACCTCAGCCGACAAACCTGACAGTGACCAAATTTGGATAGGCAACATGCCCCAGGGCATGCCTGCAGGGCTGGCAGAGCAAACTGCTAAACGGTGGAAAAATCCCTCAGTTCTGCTCCCTCACCCCGGGAGACTCGAAGCCCTGGGAGTGTCTCCAAGTGCTTCCTGTGATCCACCTCACCCAGCTAGGGACGTATGGGGACGGGGCAGAGCAGTCCGAAGGGAGCCAGCCGGGCTGTCGCTCAGAGCTGCACATCACTCCCAGCTAAGTGCTTGCGATGAATCAGTGTGCAGGGCTTCACGATGGTGCTGCAGAAATCAATCAATCAACCAGTCAGTCCCTCAGGAACATGGCAATGGGGAGTCCATCTGCATCCTGGGCACCTGCCTGGGACAGTCTTTAGTTAGAGTAAGAAGCCAGATTTTCCTGTGACTTAGGCACTTGGATGATTTTGCTGGTACTGCCTTACATGCTGCAGCCCTTTGAGTCTCATCTATTAGCTCTCCTACCATCTATTCACACATGCCATGTCCTCCCTGTGCCTGTTAACCTTGTGCATATTTTTAAATGATGCCATTTCCTTTGCCTTGCACAGCATTTTATTTGTTCTTTATAGCACTGCTCTCACACAGGGTGGATGTTGCTTGGAGAGAAATAGATGCTGCTGGCTGCGGAGGAGAAGATGGGCTGGCTCCTACAACCCTTGCTTTGACGTTGACTCACTGCAAGCCAAGTGCTCCTCTGTGCCCATAAAAAGGGAATGGTAAAATATTCACCTGGCTGCTGGAGGGGTGGGAGGGTGCATTAACCATCTTAGACAAAGAGCACTTTTCACCTGGTGGTACCGCAACTGCAGTGGCTGGGGGGAGAGGTGCATTATAAATGCTCGTGTTATGAGCACATCTGGGGCAGTCAACGCTCATGTGCCTTTGTGCCACCTCTAGTGCATGATGCAGACACCGTGAAGCCCAAGGCAGAAGGGACGCTTCTCCACTTTCAGACGTCTAAGTCTTTTGGCTGAATTCAGCCTAACCTCTGTTAACCAATCTGCTCCCTTTGGGGCTATGTGAGTAACAGCACTGCTCCCATACCAGTGAGGACAAGGACCTGACAAAATGCTCTGGCACTTGCTCTTTTCCCTCCCAAGAAAGTTGCAAGCGGTGATGGATGCTGCTTTTTTATACTTGGTGATGAAGAGGTGAGGGAAGCTGGGTTCAGCTCCTTCCCACCTCGCAGGGAATGGCTGGCTGGAGCAGGAGGCACACGCTCTGCCTTTCCCCACAGGGCCGGGCCACGTGCAGAAGCCACACCAGCTCTCCCACGCCACGCTGCAGCTTGACACACAATGCCAAACACTGCAGTAAGCAGTCGTACACATCAGAGGCTTCCCTTACCTCTGTCCCCTTGCCTTGGGGTTGCTTCTGGACTAACCTGAGACCAGAGGCCATCCTGGACAGCACAGCAGGTTATCTCCCAGCTCACCCCTCGTCACACAGGCTCCACCTGCCCTCCCTGCTTCTGCTCAGCATGGGCTGCTGCCGCCAGTGCTCCACCGTGACCTGGCCCAGATCTGCCCCTTAGCCACTGCACCCACACCACCTCCCTCCCCATGGTCTTTCTGCTCCCCAAGGGACACTGCCTGTCTCCAGTGGTCTGCTCCTCCCTCCAGCCCTGGGTGAGCAGGCAGCAAGCAATGCGGTCCAGCCCCATCTCTCTGCCCTCCCTGTAGAAGCAGCACCCCACAGTGAAGCGGGAAGTATGCAGCACGCTGTGGTGCTTCCAGCCAGGATTACTCCACTCAGGGCTTTTTCCTACCATGCACCACACCATCCTGTCTGCATAGACCTGCTGGGCAGGACTGCTCTGCTCCTGCTCGGCAAGCTGCCTGAGAGGCATGGTGCCGACTGACCGGGACATGGCATGTGTCCCACAGGGAGGCCAGCAGCACACTTTCCACACCATGGCTCTTCCAGGGTCAGGGAGATGAGCCCTTCTCCTGCCCAGAGCTGCGAGGTCATGGGGGAGCTCCCCTGCACCCATCCAGCAACCCCTTGAGCTGCTGTGGTTATGGAACAGTCATCACCCAAGCAGCGCTTCATTGTACAGGGCAAGCCGTGAACTCAGACCCACACTTGTAAAGCCTCTTGCCCCTTGAGCCTTGTTTTGCATTACGGCACTAGCTGGAGGCAGCTTTTTACTAGATTATTAATTATATTTCTATATAAAGCTTTACATGTTTGCCTGCGAGTTGCCGTGTTGTGAAACGTGATGAGGCTTTTGTAACTCTGTCCCAATGGTTCCCTTTGTGCCTCCCTCTCCAGCGAAAGAACGAGGTGATGGATCAGCTTAGAAGCAGTGAATGCAGCACACCACTTCCCAAGAGAAAAAAGGCCAGATTTCTCCATGGTGGCAGACCCCAAAAAGCATACCTGGAGCTGGCCCAAGCCAGCTGGCCGGCCAGCCAGAGAGGAAGAGGAGTTAATGGATCCCACCGGCTCTCACTCAGCAACAAACAACAGCGATTAACTGCTAAGTGTGAGAGACTAATTGGACATTTAACCCAGTGCTGGCACAGAAGGCCTTGTGCTGTAGCTGAAGAGGAAAGAAAGATTCACTCCTCAGCTGCACACTCTCTAATAAGCCCTTTGCTGTAATCAGATACACCCCAGTTGCACCCCATCTTCCTACAGGCAATTCTCCCCGTGAGGGATGCGATGCGCAGCAGGGGCCAGAGCTTGAGTTGGGTGGGTGGAAGAACAGGAGGAGAGAGGAGCTTTATGAAAGTTGACATGAATAAAAACATTCCCCAATCTGGTTCTGTTTGCCTTTTTTGTTAGATTTTCTCCTGATTTTTTTTTTCTTGTTTTTTTGTTTTTTTTTTTTTAATTCTCAGAGAAAAACAGGTTTTGGAAGATTTCAGCTTTCCCCACAGTGCTTGAAACACAAATGTAGCAGCATCCATCATCTCCATGCAAATGAGCAGAATGTGAACATGACCAAAGCGTGCCCATGTGTGCATGGGAGCCAGACTTGCTCATCCCGAGACCAGCATCACAGACAGCACCCCACAGCCTCAGCCAGCCCCAGCTCCCCATGAACTCCACAGGAGATTTGCCTGAGTAAGGCTCTAGAAAGGCATCACAACTGAAACTGCTACACATACTCTCCCAGATATGTATGTTTAGTGCAGCAGACGGATCACCCTGTGATCTGTTAGGCTCTTAGCTGTGCCTAAGTTATCTGCAGACTGGTTTTATGCCACTGCCCATTATTCAGAGTGAGTCGGTGGCTGCAAGAAAAAGGGGAATCCACAGAAGCTCTATGGCCATGGTGCTTCTTCCTGTAGCAGTCATACCAAATGCCATACGTATAGCCATGTGAACCTGACAGTCTTGGACTGAATGTTTCCCAAATCCATAGACACTCTCGGGATAACCACTGCAGCATTCCCACCATAAATAAGCATTCAGGAGAGCAGTGTTCATGCCCTTTACTGCTGATCAGCATTGACTGATGAATTTCTATTAGGGCAAATGTCCACAGAGAGCATTTAGCTCATCTCCCCACAGGCTTTTCTATCCTCATTGGCCACAAAGCATCCTCTTCCACATGCCATCTCCACAGCCCTTCTCTCACTGCTTTCATCTGAAGCTGGACTCTGCCCGCTGCATTCAGGACATTGCACACACCAGGTAGCAGGACTGCTGCTGTGTCAAAAAGCCCTTCACCATCATCCTCATGCTATGTCAGGTCTCGGTCTCAACCTCCCTCGCACAGCAAGGCCTGCATGTACTCAGTCTCAAATCAAACCATGGGATGGCAGCATCCTGTACACATGACCAGGTACACCAGGGTTTGGTACCATTTGCTGTTTAAGGCTTCCAGACGAGCAGAC
>JAVHNF010013162.1:0-11175 GCA_034783455.1 Micropsitta finschii
GCCTCGGATGTGGTACTGAAGACATCATAGAATATGCTGCCAGGAAGGTCTTGTCTTTAGCCTCCTGCTTAGTATACTGCACTTAAACTCCCACTTATGAGACTAGCTGTTGATATAGGTCTTGATTTCCAATAACCATACTGTCCCAGCATTGCAGCCTATCTGCCCATTCTGGTGGGACATTCCTCAGGGTGAGAAGATCCCCTGGCTGGTTGACAGTTCCTACCTTATGACCTGTTTCTATTTCCCTGAATAGATGCTCTCCTGCCCATAGGTTTTTCTCCTGCCTAGCAGTGCTGGGTTGGAGGTAGGATGGCTCCACCATCCTGCAAGCCATGCCTACATATCTCCTGGTCTCCCTAAGCTGCACTACAGCTTAGCTACTGGCACCTCCAGTGACAGCTCACCAAGGACCAGGAATTCCCTGCATTACCTGGATGCAGAAACTTTCTGTTAATTAAATATGTTTTCCTGATGTGTTCTGGGTACAATCAACTGAACCCTGACCAACATCTACCTCCCTTTTGTCTTCCAGAAGTTTTTAACTACCTTCTTCTCAGATATTTATCTGATTTTTTTTTAGTATTTTTGTAGAGATTTGGGTATGAAGAACCCCATAACTGCTGCTCTTTCACTCAATTCCAACAAAATCTTGTCTCCATTATTAATACCAGAACTTTGTGTGACCTTAAAGATATTATGAACAAGATTAGATCAGAGTTTCTTTGACAGCTACAGGTGATTAAAAGTCTCTTCAAAGTAATTTCCTTTACAGACTGACAGCACATATGCCTTGCTATAGAAAAATGCCTCAGTCAAAATGGTGACACGTGTGTGGTGATTTTAAGTTACGTATTTACTTAATCTTTGAATATAGAGGGTCAAAAAGAGAATGACTCCTTAATATGACTTCAACACTTGTGAAGTAAAGGTTTTATTTTAGTTGAGTCTCAACAAGGAACATAAATTATTTTATCAGGTATTTCTGGCCCCTTGCTTTCCCTTTTAGACAGAACAGCATTATCTGCTTTTCTTGTGGCTGAATTTGCTGAAGGTCAAAAAAAGGTCTTCAATTTCTGCCTTCTGCACATCAGTGTCAGGAAATCACTATTTCTGTTCCATGTCCTGGCCCAAGCCCATACAATAGTAGCTTCTTGTCAATGAATTTGAGGTTGGCTTTAGGTGCTAACTAGTCATTAACTAGACAGGAATATCAAGAATAGGATGCTCTAGTGTCAATGATAAAGAACAATAAAAAGATTTCTTCTGCAAATAGGCCATTGTAGCCCTGTTGGCATCAACTGTTTACAAGTGCCTTTTGCAATGAGAAAAATGCTGACCATTCTCACAGTTTTTACTGACCTCTCGCCTTTCCACTAACAGAAGTCTTACAATAGAGTCTGGTATAAACTTGGCATGAGTGAGTAGAGAACCACAGTACATGTTTTCAACTTTCCTGAGCTAAGACTACAGTTCAGGCTGTAATAATGTGAGTACATTAACTCTAATTTGCGAGAGGCATATGTGATATTACCTTATCAACCAATGTATTTATAGCACAAGATCAGCCTTCCTTGTCCAGAGTGTCTACCTTCCACAAAGATGATTTACTTAGCTACCTCTAGAAACCTGCAAGCTCTTTATTATGTGTCTTACAAAGAACTTCATTACCGTGCAATTTGTGATGTTCCTCAAACAGCCCTCCACAATCATCTTAACAGTCTGACTGTTAAAACTGAGGTTAGTGAGACTCGTGTTCACGAGCTGAAAATGCTCAATGCTACAAGGAAACCAGAGTATGTCCTCAGTTTGGGAGAGATGTCAGATGAGTAGTTAAGCACCAGCTACCCTCCAAACTCACTACACAAAGAGACACTGGAAACACCTCTCCAATTTACCACGCTAATAAATTTAGAATTTAATTTCTTTGAGAGTGTTAAAAACCTTCAAAGGGTTTTCTTTACAGCCTTCTCTCAATGATAGTGATACCCGAGTTCTTTTGAGCATCATTCATCCACTAGAGTGCATATCTTTAACATGGAACACATCACCTCAAAGCTGAAGGGCTCAGAGCATCTTGAAAATTGACATATATGGAGGAAGGAATGCTTACAGCATAAAAGGGATATTAAATTAAAAGTGATAAAGCCAAAGTGGTGTTTATGTGCTGACAGACAACCATAGTGCAGCCAGAGCAACCAGAGCCCGATGGTCCTTCAGACCAAATCCTACTTTAAGTTTCCCACTGACTGCCTCTTAATGGGAAATGCTCAGCTTGCCAGATCACCAATTTGCTGTCAAGGACACTGGCTACGCAACATGCCCTGGTGATGTTCTGAGTTACAGGACACAGTAACGGCAACCCCCCATAAGCACCACTATGTAGTCCTCTGGATGGACACAGTCCTGAGGGACCTAAGGTGCTTACTTGGTTAGGTGGCAACTGAGAGCTTTGCTGCAATGGCTAGGAAGCCTCAACAACCATATTTAACAACTTTTGTGGATTTAATTACACTTGCTACCTGTCACTTATTAGCATTTAGCTGGAGCTAGAGTTTAACCATCATTAGAATCAGTATAATTACCATATGCCAGAGATCCATTTAATAAGCTATGTGACTCCACTATTTGTATTTCAAGAATAAGGTGGAAATAGTAAGCATTGTCTCTCTAACAGTCCTTTGAAAATTAGACTATTAAAAGTTAATACACTGTAATATACAGTATTTACTACTTCAGGTTTATCTTGCAGCACTGCAGTTTACAGCTAGCTACTGACTAATAACCTAATTTTGTAGATGTGTAAAATGTTGCAATAAACAGATTACTGTGTATTTCAAACATTAATTGTTTCCAAGATCTAGGAATTTCTCCGTGAGCTCACCAACAAGTTTTATTGGCAGTATAACATTGACTGTGTTGACATTCCCTTTAAAATGCTGAATACATCAGAGCTAGCAAAATGCTGAGGTGAGATTACAGAGAACAAGTCAAAAAACTGATATTAAATTCTTCCCACCCTATGCCCCCTGTGTCTTTCACACAGCAACCCAAATTAATCCGCAGGAGAAGTGGCAACACTTGTAAAGAGAAGTAATCACTCTTTACCAGAAGCATTCACAGGGAATTGCTAATGAAGCAGTGTATTTATGCCACTGAAGTCTAAGACACAACAAAAAGCCCTCATTACATCGGGTGCTGGAAATCTTTCACTGTGGCAAGCCAAAGCAATTCAAGACCTTTACGTCTGTAAGACAAAATGAACCACTTAGAGACACTGTTGTGAAAATCTTATTTACATTAAATGGAATCTATTGCTGTATTATTAAACTGGCAACTTCTGTAAAACTTGCCCCTGAGAAAGGCATGCTGGCATCATACAGTTTTACCTAACTATTAATAGGAACTTCCAGTAGGCAAAATGAAAGTAATTAAATGAGAAGGCAATTCTTGAAGACAACAGGCATTTGAACTGAAGACTCCCTCAGTCAGAAAGAGCATCTGAGAGAGAAACAAAAATAACTATACAGACACAAACTGGCAACCTGTATCTTCAATAAATGTGCTCCCTGAAAAATCAGGATCATCAAGAGAGGTAAATGCATTTTAGATCAGTAATCTGTAAGTTTTATCAATGTTTTATCTTTTTGATCAAATAAAATTTGATCAGTTTTCATAAATCTCTTATTCTAATGAGAACACATTGGGGGTTTTAGTGAGTTTTTTTGTTTTGTTTCAAAATTTAATGGAAAAAATGCCCAAATGAAAAATGTTCCTACCTAATGGACATGACTTCGAGGCTGCTTCAACAATAAGTTATGCTAAGCCACAGCTCCCACAGCATCCACCAGCACAAAAGTTGGCCTTTTCCAGGGGAAAAATAGGCACAGGAACGTACCTGTAGTTCAAGTATGAATAAGCAGATATTATTTACATGTGTCCACAAACAAAATGTCAAAAAAATAGCAGTATTTTCAGTTTTAAAGTAGGATTCTTTTTTTAATTGTTCAAAACACACGATTTGCTTAAAATAGTAGCAACAAATTCAGAATAACTCAGTCATTTTGAAAAGAATAAGCTGACTCTTTCCTGGGAAATATATCTTTTCCTCCCTTCATGCGTGAATTGACTCAAAGAAGGCTTTCTATTGCCATGTTTTCTTAGAAATTCAGTGTTAAATGCATGATCAGTGTTACCAGCATAAAGGTGTCTGACTGCTAAGCAGAGCCCCAGTGATCATATGAAACTAGGAACAAGAGTCAAAGTAATTCCTCACTCATGCTGCCCTAGTACTCCTGCCTAACACTTCCTGACAGCAGAGTGGGAATATAAAAAGTTTCCTTTTTATATACATTTTCTATGTAGTTTTCATTGATACAGGTACCAAATCATCAGTATCACTCATATCATACACTGGGTAAAGCCCAATTTCACTTCTTGTGACAAGCTGCCATGAAAAACTGCATCCATATATACCCATACCTACAGGCCTGAACTGAGTTTCAGAAATATATACATGATTGACATTCAAGAGCCATAAACAAAATTAGTGGTTGTCATTCAAGCAGAAAGTTATTATCAGGTGGCACTAAACAAACAGGCTCAAAGCAGAGTAGAAGGGGTCCTATTAATAATGGATGTGTGAGTAATTTAACTAATCGTCACAGTCAGTCTAGCAGAGCACATTTTTCTCCTCCATAAGCAAACAGAAACCTGGGAAGTTATAAGCACTATGCTAGCAAATTAATCTTAGAATACAAATGTCACTGTGGAAAATTCCTAAATCCCTTCATTTTTCTAGGTAAATTATAGGGTGATTTAATTACTTTTAAAGGTTTAATCTGGACCTTCATCCCAAGAGCTCGAACAGTGACAAAGATCAGAAGGAAAATGGCATTGAGCCTCATAGCAGGTTGGACATGGCCTTTTCACATCCCTACAGAGAGGGACCAGCTACCAGGCTTTCAGAGTTAGTTCAATTCAGCAGGTACTGCTCAGTGATGGATACCTCTGCAGAGCACATGTGACCAACTGAATCTCCATGGAATTGACTGAAAGGAACCAAAAGCACAGGTTAAATGCAGGTTGCAGTCCACCCCTTAAGACAGCTTTGCTTTGGCTTGTAAATGGATGGGTTTATACAGGAGCCAAAACACGAGCTGGAGTCCTCCTGCGGACACCAGCAGGGATCATGTCTGCTCTCAGAGAGGGGTGGTCTAGCTGGGGACTCCAGCACCCAATTTTGCCTCCTTTGTTTTAGACCAGATGCTGATCGTAGTTTCCCTGGTATCTCCATGAAAGCCATCGGGAAGACCAAGATAGCTGAACCTTGAGCCATACTGGGACAATAGCTATGACTATAAGTGGCAGAATCACACCCTGGTTAATTAATTCTTGAAGGTTTCTAATGAGCAAAGATGGTTTGTATTCATAGGCAGCATTTGCTGCTGTTTTATAATACATGCAGTAATTATGCAGCTGATGGAGCCCTATGTAACTGCAAGTTCTTTCCTACACATAAATTAACAGCAGGATTTGTGTAATGATGGGATAATGAAGGGCTGGGTCATTGGTATTCATCTGTAGAAGGCCTTGAGAGGCTGGGTCAAAGACAGAAATGTTATTTGGCTAACACAGATAGAGACCACTGTTAAAGGATTCATAATCTTATTCCACTCAAGACCCATATTAACTCTCTGTGGCTGATAAAACAACTTGGGAAGAGTGTCTTAGGGTCAGGGGCCATGGGGGTTTTTAGGTGTTTGAGGGAAGTCTCTTCCTCATAAGACAGGGTCTATGCTAGGTTTGTCCCGCTGAGCTGCAGATTGCCATGGCAAGAAGGGCAGGCTGCCTCTAGCAGCCTGGATTCCAGCAGTTTGGATCCCAGCACACAGGCGCACACAGGAGCACTCAGGGATCTAGGAAAAGGGCCTTTGGGACTCCTGTCTCCCTTTTCTTACTTTTTTCATCTTCTGTTCCCCATTTGTGCTCACTCTCCACACTTCCAGGGCTGCTCCAGGGCTCCAATTTTCCCCAGTGCTGCAGGACAGTTTCCTTGGCCACAGCAAAGGCTGTGTTCTGGTTGCTCCGGCAGCAATGTTTTTATTAGGTCATGTTAAAATCTCTTGGTGCCTTGCTACTTAATCTGTTGGTTTTGGCACAGCACATCCTTCTGCTGAGAGAACGTCTCGTTCCTCCTCTTCATCCGAAGCACTCTCAGTGCCCTGACATCCTTTCAGAGCCAGGCGGGGGGTGAGCTCCAAGGCAGGGCAGAAGCACCAGGTGCCTCCCCCTACAGTGCACAACAGTAAAATAATATTGATGCAAACGTGCAAGGATCAGAACTGTGGCTGGGCAACCAGATGCTACAGAATGCTTTTGGGAGCAGGAAACTCCAGGTTAAGATGCAGTCTGCAGACAGCCATGCTGCTGAGCATGGCAGCTGGATAGTGCCAGCTGCCTCCTGGTAGGTGAGCCTAGGGAAAACTGAGCAGCCTTGACTATAATCAGCATCATCCAAGCAGGTCCTCAGCTTCACAGAAACAAAATTCCAGCTTTTTTACTCCTGTTCGTGTAGGCTGCAGAAACTTTCTTCCCAGATGCTTCCTCTCACAATGAACCATGTGCTCCACTCCCATTCCCCTTGCTCTGTGCTTTACAGCTGTGCTTTGCCAGGATGTGACTCCAAGAAGCAGATATTCCTCCTCATCAGTGCATCCAGACTGGGCTCTTGGATCCTTCATCCTCCCATGCCACCATGACCACCCGCTGGCATGCACAAGATGAGTGGTAATGGTAATTAACAACTCCCACACAAAGTTGTGGACCCCAGTTACCACCAGACAGCTGGCTGGGAGTGCAGGCAACAGCAATGCACGCAGCCACACCACACAGAGCTCTGAGCTCTTCTTTCTAATGGACTAGTGGAGAATTAAAAGTGACACTTGATGGTGTCTATCTCGTTATGTGTGAATGAAACCATTCCTTGCTGGGCTCATCTTCAGTTCCCACAAAAGCAATAAATGGCCCTCCCGTGCCTTACTACCCACACAGCCTCTGCCTGTCTCCAAATTCTCTCTAGCTAAATGTACCATGGCAGCCCTGCTGCAGAGGGGAGGGACCAGGGATGGAGCCCCTGAATGAGTTAAGGGAGAGCCATGCGTGGATGATGGCAATCTAAAAAAGATACTCCAAAACATTAGAGCAAGGGATTGTCACTGGTTTACACAAGACTCTCAGAGGCTTAAGTTCCTTTTATTCATTGCATTTTCCAATGATAGCACTTCAAATAAATATTTGGTTGACAAAGATCTTTTCCTGATATGTCTGGTTTATAAAGTAGTTTGAGATCCCATGGGGAAGAAGGATGCTGTGTAACTTGGCTTAAGAACTGTATGAACAGTCCTTTTTTACATGGTGCAGGTTGTGAGTGTAACAGTGACACCTGACATACCTGATAGCATCATTGCACTGACTCTTACATGCAGAGTGCCTCAGGGGAAAGCCTTCATTCAGTAGCCTTAATTCTGGGATCCACTTCTCTTTGATCTGTCCTATCCCAGAGATTGATAGAATGTAAAAGCACCAGTTCCCCTAATACCACTGCCTTTGACTCACACCTTTTTGTTCTTAAATGGCATGATTCTATGATACATTTTCAGTCATTTACACCTTTCTATAAAGTATCTCTCCCTCCTGTGCAATGATACAGCACTTTGTTCATCACCTACAACACAGCCATCATTCAGCACCCATGCCTGCAGGCTTCCTCACATTTCCAGTCCAGCCTTATCTTTTCCATTCCATCATAGGCTTTGCTGATGACATCCTTCAACTTCTCTCATTGCCTCTGTTTCACAGCACTGAAACAGACAGCTCAGGGAGCTCTCTCCACCTTTCTTCACCAATTCTGTTCACTCCTACCTCTGAGTTAACACTTCTACACATCTTTAAATACCTCCAGGGATGGTGACTCAACCACTTTGCCTGTTTCAATGCTTAATGACCTTCTCAGTAAAGACATTTTGCCTAATACCAAATCTAAATATCTCCTGGCACCACTTGAGGCCATTTCCTTTTGTCCTTTAATTTGTTACTTGGGAGAAGAGACCAACCCCCATCTTGTTCCATCTCCCTTTCACATAGTTGTAGAAAGTGGTAAGGTCCCCCCTGAGCCTCTTTTTCTCCAGGCTGAACAACCCCACTTTCCTCAGCTGCTCCTCTTCAGATCTGTGGTCCAGGCCTTTCACCAGCTCCATTGCCCTTCTCTGGACACATTCCAGTACCTCCCTGTTCTCTCAGACAAGATAGAAAACAAGCCAAGAGAAGACAGTACCACACATATGGGAGAGGTGAAAAGGGATGGGTAACAACTCAAGGCAGGAAGTTCATATACCTTTCTACTGACTTCTGCACAAATTGAAAGGAAAGGACCTCAACTTTAGCTCTTTATTTTACTTTGTAAACACAGCCCCCAACTCCTTTAAAGTCCATCTTTTTATGGCAACTTTGATCATCTTCACCATGCAGCAGGATTATTTATAAGACATTTATAAATGCCCACTGCAGCTTTGAGCATGTGAGTTCCCAACCTCCAGCACCACATAGTTTGTACTTCATGAGGCTAAAGGATACTCTGTGCTACTAGACACTGGCTGTGAAGATGCAGATGAGCATTTCTGTATGACACCAATACAGTAAAAAAAAGGGAAAGCCCGTGCAAAATTTAATAATCATAGGGATACATTGTTCTATTTAATAACTTCATTTCTAACTAGCCTCTTGCACTTTGCTTTGTTTTTACAAGTGAGCTATTTCCCCCAGGCTGTTTGTAAACTATTTCATTTTGTGAAGAAACTCTCACCTACTTTACATGAAAAATTATTTTTTTTTTTTTAATGAAAAAAACTAGTATCTAGTGGTAGAGAGTAATGTAAACCAAGACTTTTTAGGAGCCTAAGCACCAAGCTTTATGGTTTGGTTCTCAGATCCCAAGCACAAAAGTAGGTTCATTTTTCTGTTGGAGAGGAAAAGTACCCACAGCTCCTAACTGTAGAAAGATAAAATAACAGTCACACAGGAAAAAGTTCAGCTACTGCAAAAGGAAGAGCATATGTATAATGTTACAAAATTTCATCATCTTCAGCTTACGTAAAACGTGCTATTTTTGGAAGTTGTGCTAGGTACGACAGTTGGCTCTGACTCCGAGAGAACCTGGAATACAGCTGCTCATTCACATTTCAAAATACATTCAGAAACACAATGCCACATGATTTTCTCTTTATTACTGAAATACAACTCTTGCTTGATTTCAAAGTATTCTGTCAAGAAAGGATTTCTTCAAGACACTAGGGCTCCTCTCAATAGCAAGCACAGACTTCTCTGCCTGCGCTGGATTGGGTGCCACATTTGTTGTGAATAAAGAAAATAGAGTATTCTGCAAAAATATGATTAAGACTTTGGATGCATTTCAAAAGCACACACCAAAACTGACAATCATTCAAAACAGAATCATTTTCTTTGGCCACTAGATGTCAGTTTCTCAACCAGCACCGATTCTTGATACCAAAGAAAGACAAGTGTCCCACATTTTAAATCCCTTAAATGGCATTAACTTAAAATAACCTGACCTCAGCATCAAGCGCTCCACAGCAGACAATAAATTCAACCAGCAGACAAACAGAAGCCAAAAAAGGCAAGTGATGATGAATACATGTTGCATCATCAATTTTGTTAGGAGTCACATGCACTGATAAAGACATCTGATCACAAAGGTAACAAATGTACATACATCTCAGGGCACACACCCCCCTCAACACACATCAAACAAAATGCAGGGGGTTTCAGTGTACTGCATGTCTGACAAACGACAGCATGACACATGTACCCATATGACTGGCAGAAAAAGAAGTTCTGATAGATGAGTGATATACATGGGACCAAATCAGTTTAAAGCTGTGCATGAGCCTCAGGTCACTGAAGGCCTGATTTGGCACATTATATAGAGAGGATGAGCCTTTATGCCAAAGTGATGCAGATTAGATAATCTCCAACACTATAAAATCCTTTCACCAAATCAAGCAAGCAGTTCATGCATAGTGGCACATTTCTGTACAAACATCACTTGGCTGGGGCTAAATACTGGAAAAATCACATCCTGTATTTCCACATGGATCCCAGCACCACACGGTAAAGTGTGAGAAGAACAGAAACCCAAATACCTGAACTGGCATGTACTGAGGAAAAAGGAAACAACTTTAAATTACATTCAAATGCAGGGCGATCACAAAGTACTTTTCTTCTAAGTGATGTAGTATTTAGACCATACTTTCTCTTAAAATCAATTAACTCACACAAAACCCATGGTCATAAACTCTCCTCTTCCCTCATACATCAGAAAAACCAAGCCCAGAATCCCCTGTTCCTTAAAGCTTGCTGGCATGGTCTGCTTCTCTTATCATTATCAGGGCAGAAGAAATGTGGCTCAAGTGAGGGACTTCTGTGCTACAGCCAGTACCAAAATAGCTTTCTCCTTGCTAAATTAATACTTCTAGGTTATAAAATTATGTTTTCAGCAGCAAAATGAGTCAAACAGTCAGCCTTTGTGAAATGCAGGAGCAAGGCAGCCATATGGCAATCAGCAAATGACACTCTCCTACAGGGCCATTTCATATTTCAGTCTACAATGAGATTAATATAGGCTTAAAGAAACTAAAAATATTTAGAATTGTAATTTTGACATGAAGCATTCTAGCTATGTAATTTCAACATAAACACGGAGTTTATTTAACTCTACATTCAACAGATGGTATTTAAGTTAAGCTGGCTTTTTTTTATATAGGAATTCTAAAAACAGCAATCAACTGCTTTACTGGGTTTTCAACTGCTGAATGTCAACATTTTACACAGAAAATATTAAATACTACAAGCTAATAAGGAAGGAGAGGCTGTCTGGCCTTATAATTACTCATAATTACACATCAACCTTTACATGTATTAGCAGCAGCTATGTTTGTTTGTGGAATCCCTATAGAGTTATCAGACTGGTAGCTCAGATGGTATCTACCAGCCCAGCTAACTCCTGTGAGTTAAGATCTCAAAATCATAGAATAGTTAGGGTTGGAAAGGACCTTAAGATCATCCAGTTCCAATCCCCCTGCCATGGGCAGGGACACC